>JAWWTY010000016.1:1195439-1224721 GCA_035222235.1 Margarornis squamiger
CTGGCAGCCTTGGGGCCGTGCCCACTGCCCTGGGCAGCCTGGTCAGTGCCCACCACCCTCTGGGGGAAGAGCCTTTTTCTAATATCCAATATCCCAATATCCTTTGCCTCCCTTGACAGGGCTCCAGCCATTCCCTTGGGTCCTGCCCATCTCTTTGTGGTTCCCCATCAAATATTGCACTTTTGCTTTTTTTTCCTGTGACTGCTTCCTGGGCTGCTCTGGGACTTAATGTTGCCCTGCACTTACACTGTTGACAAAAAAAGCTTTCAGAAAGGGAACTGGTTTTTTCTCCCTGTCAAAATGTCATTTCCCAGCTTGAGCCTCTCCAGGCCAGCTCTGTGCAGGGCTGTCCATCGGGATGGACACACTCCCACTTCTGCTGCTTCCTCCTGCCTGGAAAGAAAAGCTAGGGAGAGGGTGCTCGCTCTCAGGATTGCAGCCTGTGCTGAGGGCTTTGTGCCCTTGTCTGCGGGGATTACATCACAGCGGGGTGGCTGTTGTCTGTAACGATGCCTTTTACCACCCAAATCCCCACTTGCCTCACAGTATCCCTATCGGTTTGCAGGGATGTGTCTCCAGGAGGAATCTGGCTGCTCGCACGGCCGGCTGCCTCTGACACGAAGCAGGGCTGCAGCAGCTCTGCCAACAGGTCCTTTGATGCCTGCAAAGCTTCAGTGCTCTTCACCTGGTCTACGTGCTCCTTCTCAAGAGCCCCAGAGTGTCTGCAGCCTGGATGGTAAGAGCATTCCCTGCCAGCAGCCGGCTCCAGGAGCCTCTGCCAAGGGAGCTGCGGTGGCATATGTTCGCTCTCAGAGCAAGGTTACACTCTCGACTCATTAGAAGTTCCTTTCCTCATTTTGGGGCATATGCAGAAGATCCCGGTGCCAAGCTGGCAGGGAGGGCTCGGAGAGGCTCCGGAGGAAGTTTGCTCTTGCACTTCTGTCCTCAATTATTGTGTTTTGGAAGCAGCACAAACCCAGCCCCGAGCGAGCGCTGGCACCCAGCTCCCCGCGGGGCTTCCCTTGCCATGGCCGAGACCTCTCCCGGTTACCCCCGCAGGCTCGAGAAGTCCTGGGAGGGGTGGGATGGGGTGGCTGAAGAATCCGGCAGCCCCAGGGGAGCGGGGGGCAGGTACTGCCCTAGCCAGTGCCAGGGGCAGCCCAGCCCTGAGCGCTGCTGAGCCGCACCAGCCCCGGGGAATTCAGCACATTCCTAAATAATGGGTCTGGTGGTTTTGCAGGATCTGTAGCCCATACTAATGGCTCATTGCTGAACCATAAGTGGTTGTGTTATGCTTTGGATTTATTGGAGGCCAAGGGATTAATTTCCTGAAATATATGGTCATGATGTTGAGGTTAAATTAAGATCTCATTCAAAAGGATTCTTTTTATTATATTTAATTTGTAACCCCTTCTCTACAGCCATTTTACAGCTATTCCTCCCCCTCCCTTCAATGTTCAGTGTCATGTTTCCAGGAAGAATCTTATTTCATGCAGACTAAGAGCATTTTTCAGTATAACCTTTTACAGTTCCTCACCGTTTGAGTTCCTCCAGTCTCGGTTGTTTATCCACAACAAGGTCTTAAATCCTCTCTTAGAAAATAAAGATGTTGATGCAAAAGCAACAAGAGCTTCTGGCAGAGCTCAAATCCATCCGTTCTCTCCTCCTTCCCCACATGCCACCCCCTTCAATCTGCTGGAACTAAAAGCCCTTTTACTTCAGCGCTTGAGCACTTTGATAAAATGCATGTTGAGTAAATCTTACATGACATTTTTACTCTGGGTGAGATGTATATAAAGTTGAGCTGGCTCGGTGCTGGCCTCGCTTCACCCTTTTCGATGATGCCATTATTAAACTGATAAATTAACTGTGGAAATGGGTGCTATGAGATGCTGGAGGTGAGTGGGGAAGGGGATGAGGCAGTTGAGAATGACAGGGATCTGGACGCTCAGCCTGGAGAAAGGAAGGCTCCAGGGAGACCTTAGAGCCTCCTCCAGAGCCTAAAGGGGCTCCAAGTGAGCTGGAGAGGGCCTGGAGTGACAAGACAAGGACCAACATCCCCACTGTGGGGACCCCCACGCTCCTCCGGGCTCGTGCAGCACCAGCCTCTCCCCTCTCCCCGCACCTCCCATTGAGCCCAAAATTCCCACCGCAGCCTGGCCCGTGCTCCGGCAGCTCCTCACCCCGAGCTGTCAGTCCCTTCTGCCGGGATTTTCTCTCTTTTTTTTCCCCTCGCCCCCCCCCCCCCCCCCGCCCCCGAAGTGCTGATGGACAAGTTGAGTAACCGTATCTGCTTGTTACAGGACATCTTGAGGCTGATTGCGGAGGTCAGGACTCAACTGGAAAGACCGCAGCGGGTTGCTGACTGGCATCCACGGTCCAGATAAGATAAAAACAACTGATGACAGCAGGGAAGTGAAACAGTCATCTCAGCACTTGGATTAGTGCCCGGCAAAGAGGAAGGGAAAAAAACCGAGGAGGGCCGGTGGGGAAGGGAAGGGGGTGGAATATGGATTAGAATAGAAACTCTGGAAAAAGCTATCAGGAGGCAGCAGATTTGGGTGTTAAATATTTATGAATTAGCGGCACTTGTCGGGTTCTCTGTGAGCCGAGAGTTTCCGGGCTGGGAGGGTGTGCGGCTGCAATCCCGCCCTGCTGTGGCAGGGAGTGGTGGGCAGGGAGAGGCAGAGGGATGGGGATGGGGCGGTGGCAGCGGGGACCGAGGACCGGCTCCGGTGGGTCTGGCGGTGCCGAGGCTGCGGCGGCGCGGCAGAAACCCACACCAAGAGGGGAAAGGATAAATGAGGTGCCATTAAAGTGACTATTATTATTCAGAAAATTTCTGCTGAAGAGCATTGGAGTAATTAAATCATAATTGCTTATTACTCAGCTGAAGTGACATTGTAAGTGGCTGAAGGTCTGTCACCAGGGGAGGCGGGGGGGGCTCGGCTGCTCTGCCGTGCTCTGGGCTCACTGGGGATGAGTGGATTCCCCGGCAGCCCAGCAGAGATCCCGGCCCTCGGGGAAGGTCAAAAGGCCCCTCTGAGCCTGGAAAGCTCATTTCCAGTGTGCCAGCAGAACAGAGCACCCGTGGGTGCTGCAGGATGGAGAGCCAGGAGCAGCTTCGCCTCCTGGGGAGAGAAGTGCTCAAGCTGGCCCAGGTTGGCTGGGTATTCCTGGAGAATGGCCAGGTATTCCTGGAGGTGAGGATTCCTCTGGCTGACCCGCTAAACCTTGAGAGCTTTAATGGAGCCGTTTCCCACCATGAAACCAAGAGCTTGCAAATCCTGTAAGCACTTAATTACAGAGAGATGTTTGTGGAACATTGTAAAGGGCTCAGGTAACTTGGCAGCAGAGATGTGGAGTCAGGGATGGGAAGGATGAGTGTTCCTGGGGCCACACCATGGTGGGCATTCCCTTCACCAGCCAGGCTGGGGTAATAAACTTCATTTTTAGCTTTAGGTAACATGTTCTGAATATTTATTTTTGTTTCCTCATTTTTATTTCAAAGTCACTCTGTGTTCCGCATCCTGAAATATTCCAAAATGAGTCCACCTGGCACTTAAGTACATCTGAGCATTCCTTATTGCTTTATTTCTCACCCCTATTTGTTGCTGCCCTCCACACCTTGCCCTCCTTTGTGCTGCCCACGGGCAGGGAGAGCTGCTGTGCCCTGCCATCTGCATCCCTCCCACAAGGAACATCCCGGCTGGGAGCGCAGGACCAAACCTTGGCCACATTCCACCTCCCACTGCGATGCTCATGGCTCCACTCACATCCCTGGTGAACTTGGCTCATGCGAAAGGAGAAGAGGAGAAGGGCCCGTCACTGTTTCTGGCTGCTTGGCTTCATTCTGCTCCAGTTCCAGCTGGCAGAACAAGGTTCAGTGCTGAGAATCAGGCAGGTTTGGTGGGAAAAATGCTGGAAAGGATGGAAAAGAGCATCCCCTCTGTGGCAGTCTCGAGGATAACCCCATGCTCCCAGGAAGGGTTGGCCTCCAGCACTCTGTGGAGCAGAGGAGCTGCTGACATTTCCACTGAGCGTATTTATTTTGATTTTTGAAATAGCTGTAAAGTGAGTCACCTGGCAGAGCAGATCGAGCCCACCGCGAGGACAGCGTGGGGCTGCCAGGGGAGCTGCTGCCAGCAAAGCACTCGTGCTTCAGACAGCTCTTGTTTTAGGGCTCTCTGGAGCCAGCTGGGAAGAGAGTCTGCTGCTGGTGCCAGCTCTGACCCCTCACTGGGACACGCTGCCAGCCCCACTGTCCTCTCATTCCATGGGGCTGATGAAGAGCACAAAAGCCCATGGCTGCCCCAGTCCCCCTGTCCAGGCAGAGCCCAGGTGGGGAACACCAGGGAACTCGAGCTCCTAGAGAAAAAACTAAACTAAACAAACTCAATTTATTTTCTTCTTCCAGCAAATTCATGCCTAAATGAGAATCATTACTATGGGTTCTTTGCATTCCGGTGTGTATCCCAAAAGCTGCATCCCATTCCCTTGCTCCTGGGAGGGAGTGTCTCCTGCAGGGAGTGGGGGCAAGGAGGGTGGCCAGGTGGCTGGATGCCCCCTTGTCCATCTGGGTGCCCTGTGTCCATCTGGGTGTCCCCCTGTCTGTCTGGGTGTCCCTGCGTCCATCTGTGTGGCCCTGTGTCCATCTGGGTGCCCTGTGTCCAGACCAACCTTTTCCGGAGCTCCCACGGCTCTGGCAGGGGTTAAAGAGCCAAGGAAGAGGGAGCAGAGCTCTGGTGATCCAGACAATCAAACTTCCCCTGAAGTTTGGGAGCCCCTGGCACAGGCCCATCCGTGTACTTAAGCAGAAAATCACCAGAAAAGTGCTATAATCTGACAGATTTTTCACAGGCTTAAATATTCATGAATTAGAAGAATTGGCAGAATTTTCTACATTATTAGCTTTCATCATGGCTACAGGAGCAGTTGGTGCACTGGCTGCTCTTCAAAAACTATTAATCTAGTCTGTCATCACAGCAGCCATTTTTTAATTAGCTACTTTACTGAACGATCTGGTGCAGGAGGGAGACTGGAACATTTAAATGGTATTAAAGTTTTAAAGGTGCCCCTTTCCATTTTTAATCTGAGTCCTGGAACGCTGCAATGGGGAACCAAACGGCTTCACTTCAATGGTTAACTCCTCGGCTTAGTTTGGAAAAAAGCAAGTCTTGGAAAACTGAGCTGCAGCAGAAGAAATTGCAAGGAATAAATTGCTCTTGAGCCCGGAGTTCGCAGCATTCCTGCCCGATGAAATCAAGGGACATGTTTGTAGCTGAAGCACCGAGCGTGTGTTGGAGGGGCAGACAGGACATGGCCTCAGAGCCTTTCCTGGGGTGGGTTTTTAGTCCCAGGGTACGACAGCATGCTCCTGGAAATCCTTCTCCTGCCACATCAGACCCATTCCCACATCCCTGTGTGGCTCCACAAGCTGCTGGGAACATCCTCTCCACGGGGAGCTCTCAAACCCCATCAGCTCCTACCACAGCCCTAATGTGAGCCTTTTCTGGGGCAGGAGCTGGGGAGCGTTTTGCAGGATGTGATCCAGAGCTCAGGCAGGTTGGAAGCAGCTCCCTCCTTAAAAAACAGGGCCTATAGTGAGAATGTGTGGGCTGATCCTGCATCCTTGCAGACTCCTCCAACATCCATGCAGACTGCTCCTACATCCGCCCAGAGTGCTCCTGCATCCATGTGGCTCTGTGTGGGCTGCTGCTGCATCCGTGTGAGCTGCTCCTGCATCTGTGTGAGCTGCTCCCACATCCCTGTGGGCTGCTCCTGCATCCATGTGAGCTGCTCCCACATCCCTGTGGGCTGCTCCTGCATCCCTGTGGGCTGCTCCTGCATCCGTGTGAGCTGCTCCCACATCTGTGTGGGCTGCTCCCACATCCCTGTGGCCTGCTCCTGCATCCGTGTGAGCTGCTCCCACATCTGTGTGGGCTGCTCTTGCATCCGTGTGAGCTGCTCCTGCATCCATGTGAGCTGCTCCCACATCCCTGTGGGCTGTTCCCACATCCATCCCTGCAGGCTGCCATGGCAGCACAGCTCCAGCTCCAGTTGTGAGGGCTGTGAGCTCCGTGCTCCCTTCCCCAGGAACTGGGGCTGTGGCTGCACTGTTGGTGTTAAATCTCTCTGTGCCCCGTGGGCTGCCCTGGCCTTGGCAGGTGCCTGAGCTGGGTTTGCCACAGGCCTTTTATTTTGGATCCACCAGCCTCTGAATCCTTGCACGTGCCAGTTTTGGCTGCTCCTGAGGAAAACAAGCTCCAGAGGTGGGATGCCTACTGAATGTCCAGCTGGGAACATCTCCTGACCCACGAGGTGTCCAGCTCCGGGATTCAGCAAGAGGCCTGGAGGATGGGACAGAGCCCTGGTCCCAGCCCTGGGTGCTCAGGGGACTGGGGAGAGGTGCTGAGGTGCTCCCTGCCCCGGCGCTGGGCACAGACCCGGGGCCGGATCCATCTATGCTGTCCAAGCTTTCCCCTACACTTGATCAACCCTGCACTTGGCTTTGAGCCTGCTCTGCTCCCCGTGCCAGAGGTGCTGCTCTCCTGCCTTATTATTTGCATGTGAAACACAGCAAAATTACGGCTTTATGGTGGTTTTAAATGTGCCTTTTTTTGGCATTGCTGCCCCTGTCTCTGATCTCGCTGCTCCTTATTGCCAGCGCTTTAATTTGTGTATTGTAGTGCCAGTGTCCCCTGACCGGGAGGGGAATTGCTGTCTGGGGAAGATTTGCCCCCAGTTGTCATGTAAAGTAAAGAAATGGGCAGCTAAAATAGTTAAAATGCCAGTGCTGCAGCAATAACCCTTTAAGAAGTTGTTCTTTGTAATTCAGTCTGGGAAACTGAGGGTTGGGGCTTGGGTGTTTTTTTGGTGATGTCGAATAAGGAAAGTCTGAGCCTCTGGATTCACGTGGAGTTTAATTCTTTTTTGGAAACAATTTTTTTATTAAAGTATAAATGTTAACATAAGTGGAGTATTTTGGTAGTAAGCGCGATCCCCTGTGAGGCTCCAGCTCTGCCCAGGGATCCCAGTCCTCCAGAAAAAGGTGAAAATATCCAACTGTATTTCACAGCTTCAAGGGAGGAAGGATGGCAAAATATTCCCAGAAAAGCTTTTATTTACAGAGAGTGACTTTTCTTGGCGTTTTCTTGCTTTGTTTGGCTTTGTGGGATTGCATGAATGGACAGGGCTTGGAGCACCCTGGGATAATGGAGGTGTCCCTGCTCATGGCAGGGGGTGGCACTGGATGGGCTTTAAGGTCCTTCCCAACCCAACCCAACCCAACCCAACCCTTTCCATGATTCCATGATACTGTGTGGATTTGAAACATCATGTCAGCAGAAGCTTCCTCACTCCTCAGCAGCCCCTTGAGAATCCAGCCTGGGAGCAGGGAGGGAGGTGGGGAAGGGCAGGAATTGCTGCGTCACGGCTACTCACTCCTGCACAGGTTAAAAATTATGTTGTTTTCTTGGCTTTTTTTTTGACTCTGCTTCATCATTTTTGATGTTTAGTCACTTAACTGAGGCACACGCCCTTCTTGGCAATTATTTGTAGTTGTTCCCTGTGAAGTCTTGAACAAAACGCTCTTTATTAGGACTCAAAGCTTTCAAAGGCCTTGCAGAACTGATGGGATCCTGCACCACATGCTAGCCCTTAATTACATTCCCTAGATAGGATAATTCATTAGAAGAATATACTTAATAAGTTCTTTAAAATGTGGTGTTGGCCTGTGGTTTCTGGAGTGTAACACAGGGTTCTGCATTGCTGTTTACATTTGGGGGTAAAAATGAGGCTTTACATTGAAATTCAAATGAAATCGGAGCAGAACGAGGGGGTTTGTGGCAGAGCACCCCACTGAAATCTGTTCCTCCTGGCGTGTGGGGGGTTTCACGTGGCTGGAAGCAGCTGGGAAGGAGGAAAACGCTGCTGGAGTGTGTGAAAGCGATGGGGAACGGCGGGAGTGTGGGCTGGGGCTGGGCTGGGCTGGGCTGGGCTGGGGCTGGGAGGCAGCTTTGCAGCCAGGCTGTGATTTACACAGCGCAGTCCCTGTACTCCAGAGCCCCTTGGAATGTGGTACTGCGTGACACCAGAGGGCTGAAAGGAAACTTGCACATCTATTAGAAAAAGCACAAAAATCAGCTTTATTTTTCCATGTTTGAACAATGCAGCCATATGTGTTTCTTCTCATTAAACCCCTTTTTTCTGTAAGGAACTCCACCACAGATCGGAGCGTGGAAGCTGACATAATTAAAGGCTTCTTTTTCCCCAGCCGTAGTCCTCTGGTCTTTGAAGAGCTCGGGGATCCCTGAGGAATGCTCTGAACTCGGCAATATTTTGATAGCTGCAATAACATAATCAAAAGATGCTTTCATGAAGGGAGCACCTTGTGTGGATTGCGGCCGCCCCTCTCCCCCGCGATCCCGCTTTAATGGGGTCCAGAGCTCGTGTGCAGATGGGGAGCTTGATTTTCTGCTGGGGCTTCTCCAGGGATGCTGCCTGAAGAGCTTTGGGGAAGAGCTGGAGCGTTTTCCTGCGCCGTGTGGCCCTGGCCCTTCTGCCCGAGCCCTGCGGGGCTCAGTGGGTGCCGCAGCCCGGGGCTGGGGGTGACACAGAGAGCGGGGGCTGCAGCCCACCCGCCCCAGCCTGGGCTCTGCTGCCTCCAAATCACTGCACACAGCAATTCTCTGCTGCTTGAGAGCCCGCCAGGTTGTTATTCATCCTGAAATCCTCATTAAAACCCTTTAATGTCTCCCTTTCGTTCACTAACCGGCTCAGCTGTGGCCATGAATCCTCCTGTCTGTGCCCGAGCCATTGAAAGCCCCGTTTTGTTCTGTGTTGTCTCCCAAGCTGAGCCCCATGCGTGTCCGCTCCACCTGAGTTTTGGCAGGCAGGGCTGTTTGGAACGAGGAAATTGGGGCATTTCTTTAATCATTAAGCTGGAATCATTAAGCTTTAATCAGGCCAAATTAGGGTTTTGAATCCCGCTGCCTCGCATCAGTCTCTGATTGTATGAACTCAGTCACTCTTGAAGCAAAGCTGTCCTGGGGCTCTGTCCTCCCCGGGCAGGGAGCAGTGGGAACGGTGCCACCGGTGTGCCCTGCACCAGGACCCTGGGGCTCTGTCCTCTCCAGGAGGAGAGCAGCAGGCACAGTGCCACCAGTGTCCCCTGCACTGGGACCCCATGGCTCTGGTGGCAGCACTGTTTGGAGCCTTCTTGCTGCTGTAGGAACACCCCTGTCCTGCTGGGGATCCTGGGGCTGCTCTGTGGGGATCCTGCCTGGTCACACGCCCCCATGGCATCCCATGGCCCTGTAGCTCCACTGCTGTTACGTTTCCTCCCTCCCTGAGGGGGTCGAGAGTCTGGGTCTGTCCCTGCAGAAGCTGATCCTGCTCTTTGCCTTCCCCTGGCTCCATCTCTGCTCATCACCAGCCCTGGCATGGGGCAGAGGGGGCGGTGATGCATGGTGGCATCTCTGCCAGTCATCTCCGCTCCGACTGGTTCATCACCTCTTGTCTCCCATAAAAGCAGCCATTCACCATATAATGTGAATGAATTCTCATTAAATCCTGCTAAATTACTCCGAGACAAAGCGAGGCGCCAGCGCAGGGGCTGCTTTGCCAATCCTTCACGGCATGTTTAATTTACCGCAGAGTCCTTCCAAGCCTTCCAGATTTAGGAGGGAGCTGCTCAGTCCTGGCTGGCACAGGGAGGGGAAGGGCAGCACCTTCCTGCCCACAGCACCCCGGGGCTGCACCCTGGAGTCTCAGCTGGGGCTGGAGCTGCCTCTGTCAGCTGGCCCATGACCAGGTGAGCCCCACACAAATCCCAGCCCTGGGAGTGCCACCCTGAGGGGTGTCCATGCTGCACCAACCAGTGTCACGCTGTCCAGGCTGAAAATGAGCCATAAAAGTGCAGAATTCACACTGCTGATATAATTTCACAGAATTCACCCTTTTTTGTTTTTTTTAAGGCACGTATTTCCCCACGTGTTCTGAATTTCCCAGAGCTCAGCTGACTGCACTCACTTTCCTCCCACTCACACACTTATACCAAGACAACACAAGTGAGAGGTGGCCGGGTTGGTTTTGCCCTGACAGTGGTTCCCCAGAGCAGCTGATACAGCTGGGGAACAAATTATGGGGGTTTTGCAATTAGCAAGTACTTTCCCCAAACCATCTGAATCTCGGTTTGTCTGAAACCTGAGTTTTATCTACAGTCCCCCAGAGGTGAAGCTTTGGGGACAACACCTGTAGCTTGGTCATGAACCCGTGATGGCCAAAGGCTTTCTGGTGGTGGTGGAGGTGGTGAATCCCAGGATAGTTTGGGTTGGAAGGGACCTCAAAGACCACCCCATTCCACCCCTGCCATGGGCAGGGACACCTCCCACTAGCCCAGGTTGCTCCAAGCCCTGTCCAACCTGGCCTTGGACACTTCCAGGGATGGGGCAGCCACAGTTTCTCTTGGAAATCTGTGCCAAGGCCTGCCCACCCTCACAGGGAAGAATTCCTTCTCAATATCCCACCTAACCCAGCCCTCTGTCAGTGGGAAGCCATTCCCCTTTGTCCTGTCCCTCTATCCCTTGTCCCAAGTCCCTCTTCAGCTCTCCTGGAGCCCCTTTAGGCCCTGCAAGGGGCTCTCAGGTGTCCCTGGATCCTTCTCTTCTCCAGGTGAACCCTCCAGCTCTCCCAGCCTGGCTCCAGAGTAGAGGGGCTTGAGCCCTTGGAGCATCTCCTGGGCCTCCTCTGGGCTCTTTCCAGCAGCTCCATATCCTTCTGATGGTGGTCTGGGGATCCCAGATCTGGTTGCAGGTCCCATCTTTGTGTGAGGATTTTCCCCCCATGAAGTTTGGGATTGGTACCCATGGAAATGCCCTGCTAACAGTGCTACATCCCCAGCCTAAATCCCCACAAAGGGAATCCACATGGCCAAAGGTGCCCAAACTGAGTATGCCCAGTGCAGGGAACAACCACAACTGCCTTTGTCCCCATCCTGACTCACCCACCCAGGTCTGATGGATTCTCATGGGTCCCTTGGCATGGGGCCATGGCACGGTACTGCCGGGTTTGTGTCCCAGCCTTTGATTCCAAACCCTCGGCGTTTCTCGGGATTGTTTTGCCTGTTATCATTTTTCCCACAATGCTCTTGCATGATCCTCTCTCAGCCTTAACCACATGGCAACCACATCACATAATGCAACTTCTGTTCTGAGATTATTCATATTTTTTTCCCTTCCCTATTGTTGCTTTGCCAAGTTTTTCTTCTAATTCTGAGAAGGCGAATGAAAAGAGCAGCGTCTCCGGTGCAAGGACATGCTTCGGAGGCAGCGTGAGCAAATCAACTCGACAAGTGTGTTCACAGGAGTCAAACCAGGGGGGAGCTGTGAAAAAGCAAAACAAAAGCCCCTCCAAATGTCTATTTTTGTTTTATTTCATTTTCCTGGAATGTCTCCTCACATGACATAACAATGCAACCCGAGGAGCTGCAGACAGGCTCCAGCGAAAGGGCAGCCGAGGGAAGGGTTGCTTTAGAAGGAGCTTTTTATGTGTGATCTCTCTGTTGTTTAGCCCATTCCCATAAGAACGGGACAAACAACACAGAAAGGGCTGTGCTATGTGGAATCTGGGTTTGCAGGCAGGAAGGGAGCAGGGTCATTCTGCCCGTGTCCCCTTCGGACACGGGGGATGGTGGGTGGAGGAAGGGTTGGGGCGTAGGAAATGCTCGGGTGCCACTCTGGCTCCAACCTCCTGCCTTGGTGTCCTCCATGGAGTTGCCACAATGGGACCTGTTGGCCATCAAGAATGGCTATGGAGAGGGACCATCATTCCTGAAACACCTTCAGGCCCAAAGACCCCTTTTATTCCTGTTTCTTTTGCTTTGCAGCTGCTGGAAGATGGTCTTGTTTAGCACCAGGAATTTCTACTTTGCATCTTTTTCCTTACAAATCCACCCTACCTTCATTTTTCCTTCATTTCTGCATCTTTTAGTGCTCAACTCATCAGCAGCACTGGCCAGTTTAGCATAAGAAATGAAATTAATTCTCATGCTCAGGCTCCAAATGTAAATTCCTTTATTAATAATTTAAATTGATTTATTTATGCAGTTTGATATTTTTCAGGTTCAGGGAAGCAATTCAGTTTTCTCGCACTGATGATCAACAGACACAGTCATTAAGCTCTTTCCCCCCACCCCCCTCACCCTCTTCTCCTTCTTATCCTGCTAAACAGATAAAAGATCGGAGCCCACTGGTCTCAGCGGGTTCCCAGGGAAGATTTCCATGAGCTAATGTA
Organism: Margarornis squamiger; assembly: GCA_035222235.1. Lineage (NCBI taxonomy): Eukaryota > Metazoa > Chordata > Aves > Passeriformes > Furnariidae > Margarornis > Margarornis squamiger. Next base: position 1,207,734 of record JAWWTY010000016.1, read on the forward strand.
AGTAAATAATTAATTTACTTTATCTTCTATCTACTTTGGACATTTCCTCCCCAGAAAAGGGATGGATTTTCCTTCCAAATGTTTCCAGCACCCATCATGCTAAAGAGCTTCTGCCAGACACCTCAAGCCTCCAAGGAGAGCAGAATCCTCTGTGGATCACCCCGGAGAGGCTGGAGGATCATGTGGTGAACATCGATGTGTTCATGGCAGCCACAACACTCCGCTCCAGATCGAGATAAATGGGGATGTGGTGGGATATTTTTAGCAAAAATCATGTGTATTTACTTAGAATTAGATGTCCCTGAAGTCAACCTCTCCATCTGGATCCCCCCAGCCCAAGTCCACTTCAGGACAGCTTTTTGCACATGGTTTTCATCTGCCTAATGAGTCCACCCAGCCCTCGGGGTGGGGATACCACAAAACCCTGGGAATGTTTGATATTTCGATCCCTTTCCTTGTGGTTTGGACCCCTTGGAGATGCATTGAACTTTCAATCAATCTGCATTTGCTTTTCTTTTCCTGTGAGATGAAGCCCCTCTGCCGAGCCCGACCCAGCTGAGTCTCACTCGGCTACACGCGATGCTACAGATCTGAAACGATCTTTTTTTGCCCCAAACTGTCAAGCAAACCCGATGGCATCGACATGTGGCCTCAGAGTGGGGAAGAACTCTTGGTTTTTGCTCGCTGAAGCACAGGGGATGTGCTGGAGGTTTCCCTTTCATCCCAGCCTTGTCAGAGTCATAAAGATCCGAGCTCTGCCGTACCATGACACCGGCAAAGTGCTGGCTCGGCCGCTTCCCCACCACCCCCCTCCTGCTTGCTTTGGAGAAGCTTTAACATTTCTCTTTTATCTCGCTCTTGTGAGCTTCAAAGAGGCCGTGGAGCCAAGTTCTACCTTCCTGCAGATGGGGATTAACCAGCCCGTGCTTCCTGCGCTTGTCCTGCAGAACTGGAATTGATTTATTTGGGGTTCAGCAGCACCTGCACCGCAGTTCCTGCATGGGTGCACACCCAGGAGTCTCCAAGGCTTTTTACCATCCTGGCTCAAAGGCTCACACCACCATCTTCAGCTTTGGAATGCAGAAGGTTATGCAAATGCAAGCCCTCTTCCCTGTTTGTCTGCATGGCCTGTTCTTGCAGGCAGGGCATTCACAGGAGCCATTCTGTTGGAAAACTCCTGGAAATCTCCCCAGTGAGCTCTGGTGTAGGTGTGAGACCAGGGATTCCCCCAGGGAGTGGGAGCAGGGGCCAGGGGAGGTTGCTGGAAGGAGATAAAATTTATCTATCCTACACAAGTGTCTCAGCAGTGTCGTGCTCAGCAAGTTGTGTCCCTCCTGGAAGAGGTCGGTCCTGCCTGGGGTGGGGATGAGGAACCTCCAGCACTTGTCCTGGGGTCAATGCCGAGGGCAAGGATGCTCCACAGGGATGCTGGAGATGCAATGACACGGTGACAGTTGTCCTGCCACAGATAAGCAGGTGTCCAAGGCCAGGTTGGACAGGTCTCTGAGCAACTTGGGAGAGTGGAGGGTGTCCCTGCCCATGGCAGGGGTGGAATGGGATGGGCTTTAAGGTCTCTCCCAACCCAAACCATTCTGGGGTCCTGTGTGAGTCTACGAAGAAGATTTGCAGGGTTTCTGCATCACTGGAAAAGCAGGATCTTGCTCCAGTGCTGCTGCAGGTGGCTGGGAGGGGTCCCTACTGGAAGGAGCTGGCACACATCCTGTCCCGGCTGGAAGATCCTCTGGTGCATCCCAGCCTGTGTCACCCCCATTTCTTGTCACCAAAACTCCCTGAGCATCTCTACAGGGCCAGTTTGTTCTTTGCATAATTCCAATTATGTTTGATGATTAATTGCCCAACTGCAGGATCTCACACAATGGACTGAATTGATTGAAAACATGGTAATTCACGGGGGAAATGCTTTTAAATGTGATCTTTGCAGCAGATAAAGCTCCCTGTAAAGGATTACATGTGCTACTGGGATGGAAACCACCCTGGGTATGCAGACTGTGTTCTCAGACAGGCTCTGGGCTGTGGCTCAAACACTTACATGCTTACCTGCTCCATTTGGCCCTTGCTTGGATCCTTTCTGGAGGCACCAGGGCCTCTGCAGGTTGATTTCCACTTTTTCCAGCGGAAAAAAGAATTATCGGTGATTTTAAGGCAAATTATTCTCATGGGAGGCTGATGCTCACAGGTATTTCTCAGGTTTGTTCCTTTTTTGTGGAAAAGGATACACACTCCTGTGCTGGTCTGAGCCATCCCAAGTGAGTGCATCCCCCAACAAAGCTCCCACTGGGATATTTTTATGAGAGAAAATAAAAAGTTGTTTTTCATAGAATCACAGAATGGTTTGGGTTGGGGGGACACCTTAAAGACCATCTCATTCCATCCCCCTGGCATGGGCAGGGATTTTTTAAAAGGATCTGAGTGATTTCTGTGGATGGCCCCAGAAAGGCTGATAAAGCTTTCAGTAATAGTTCTTATTTTAGATGGGTTTTTTGAGGAAAATCAAGGCAGGGATCCCTGGAGAAGAAGGGTGAGGGGAGCCTCAGTGTGCTGGCAGTGGGGCCATAGGTGCTGGGGACCCCCTTCCACCCAGGCTCCCTCTTCCACAGAGTATTTTAGAAAACCCCTTCCCCAATGTGTTGGTTTTTCTCCCTGGCAGGTGCAGAAATGGAGGGCAGCGCCTGCAGCCCGGCTTCCCGGGAAGGCGGCGAAGGACATTGATTTATGATCAAAAGGGAAAAAAGCAAAGCAGAATAAAAAGAATACTTAAGACTTAAAAACAGGGAAATCTCGTTTCTTCCTGTGTAGGTGTTACCTGGGAATCTTTCATGTTAAACTTAAATGGAATTAAGAATGAGGGGAAAATCACCCTGGGAGTTGCGTGATCCTTGTAGCCCTCTATTAAAATTAATCCTGGCATTGATCTGTACAATTTATTAATCGGCTGGCACGGGGAGAGGAGCTGCTGCCAGAAACATGCCGGCCCTCCTGGAGCATCCCGGCGGCTGCGGGTGCCGGCGCTGTCCTCACCTTCACACCCGGCAGTCCAGAATTGATCGGAGGTGTCCCGTCCAAGCCCCCCAGACCAATTAACCACCGTCCTCCCTGACCTGGCGGGGACGGGGGACGACACTAAAGACTTGAAACGAAAAAAACCCAAGAGCAAAGACCTAAATCTTTTTGGCTGCCTGATTAATAATCCTGTCAGGCCTATCACAGGCACTAAACAGTAATGCTGGTTGCAGCTGAATTTTTTATACTTTCTATTAATCTTTAATGATAGCTTGGTCACCTAGTCTCTTTTATCTTGTCAGATAAATGTATGGTTAACAGGATAATGAGATTTCTAAGGCTCTGTTCTAGCTTACAGCCATGCAGCACATGGGGTGACCCCTGCCCCTGCCGGGGAGCGCATGGAGGTGATGGTAATTGCTGGATGTGCTGGGAATGTATTGGGAGCTGATGGATGGTTTAAACTTTGATTTGAGGTCAGGAGGTCCCTCGGCTCTGGAAGGCAACTGTGGTTTTATTACTTGCAGGATCTGATGGGGATGTAATTAGATTTAGCTATTGCTTTATTAATAAGTAATTGTTCCTACTATTGCTTTGGGTTAGCAAATATATTCCACTGATAATTTAGGGCATTGATACGACTTTATTTATTAATAAATGGGAATGTATATTTTTGCCTGTGGCAAAGACTAGCACAGAACTCGGGCTGGCCACTTCTCCTGGAGTGGAAGATTCACTCTTTATTAATTCAATAATTAACCTAATTCTGGGAGCTGGGCTCTGCTGCGGAAAGCCTGAGTGTGCCGGCTGTGACTCCCGCAGTTGTCATGCAGAACAGCACCCAGGGACCTCGAGGGAGCCGGAGATCCCTGCGGGGGATCAGCTTGAGACCAGCCTCACCCTCTGGTCACCAGCCCTTGGGGCACTGGCAGAGCCCCAGGGGTGGGTGGGTTTGCCGGGTGGCCGATGTTGGCATCGCTGGGAGCACCCGAGGTCACTCATGGAGCCAACTCGGGGCCAGCAGAGCCCTCTGGACCCCCTGCTCCTCCCACCTCCGATCTGAGGGTGCTCTCCCCCACCACCGAACCCCTCCCCATGACCCCTGAGGTGCAGATGAACCCACCAGCACAGGGAGGGACCCCCCGTTCCCCCCACACCCCTGGGCACCCCCAGGATCGGTGCTCCGGGCTGCAGCCCCGGCTGGGAGATGCGTTGGGCTGGTTGCTGCTGCATCCCTTTGCCTTCCCCTTTGATGTGCTCTTTTCTTTCCCAGAGCCCGGGGATAATGAGGTGTCTGTGGCAGTGCAGGGTGCTGAGCTCCTTGCCCCGCTGATTCCCGAAGGGTGGTGGGTGCTGGGCGGGGGCTGCCCCGCTCCTCACACACAGCCAGCACAGGGCACCCGTATTTTGGTGGCTTTTTGTTGCTTTGCTGCTCCGAGGAAGCTCCTTGCATTAATTATGTTGCCATGTAGAAAGCTCTGGCCTGTCATATACTTTTTTTTTTTTTCTTTAAGCTCTGTTTTTCATAAAGTGGTCCTAAAATGACACGGAAAGCAGCTGCTTAAGCAATTGTGCCAATTAATGGGTCTCTGAAATTAAAACGCCTACACAGTCTAGATGAGATTTCTCCAGGAGGGAATTCAGCAATTGTCTTCATGATAATCAGGCTTGACTTGTCTTAGCACACATTAATAAAAAAGCAAATGCATTCAAAGAGATGCCCTTTAGTGGAGAATATCCACAATATAGTAATGAGTCTCCAAAAAAAAAGGAGGGGGGAGAGAGGAGGGATGCTGAGCTGGCTCCAGCCTTTCCTTGAGGAAGGGAGACTTGGAATTCATGTCATGGACTCACTGGATTCTCCTGCTGCAGCTGCTGAATGTAAATCTCTACTTTCTGCTGAAGCAGAGCCGTGGCAGTGGCTCAGGGGAGGGCCTGGTTGGAGTTTGGACAGAAGGTGGGAGCGCTGGGGGCTTTGGGCCCCTGGTGAAGGCTCCTGTCAGCACCCCAGGCACAGCCTGGCATCCCTGGCATCACCACCCAGCGCCTGTGCCGGCACCTTCGGGGACAGGCTGGAGCTCGTGCACATTTGCAGCCAGCTGAGGAGGGGATTTGCTCCATCTCTAGAAGCACAAGTGGCCTCGGGTTGCACCAGGGCAGGTTCAGGTTGGATGTCAGGGAATATCTCCTCACAGAAAGGGCTGCCCAGCCCTGGCTTGGCTGCCCAGGGCAGTGGTGGAGTCTCCATCCATGGTGGGATTTAACAGCCATGTTGATGTGGCACTTGGGTCACCGCTGGGGGAGCTTGGACTCCATCTCATAAGGCTTTTCCAATCCAAACAATTCTGTGATCCCGTGATTCCCCGACCCCAGCATCAGGAGTGCTCATCTCCATCTCATGAGGCCAAAGGGGTGGGAGGTGAAGCTGTTCGTGCCCTTAACTGCAGGTCTGGTCCAGAGGGAGGGATCTGATCTGGCACCAGAACATGATGAATTTCCTGCATCCCTCCCCATTATGCCATTTTTGGAAAAAATGACAAGGCCATCCACTAGTGTTAATTGGCCACCCCACTTCCCCCAACATTTACAAGGTTTAGGAGCACCAGTTAAACCTCTTGGCTTTATGCCACAGCGCTGGATGGGGTTGTTTTGTCTAAGACCATCATCCCAATGCCAAGAAAAACAAGGACAGTCTGGACATTCATGTTAGGACACCCCGTTCCAGCTGGGACCACCAGTGGGAGACCCCAGGGGTGCTGCAGCCGTGTGTGCAGGGCACATGCATGTTCACACCTGCAGGCACACGTGTGCTGGGGCCCACGGAACATGCACAGCTATCCCTGTGTTTGGCACCTCGTTTCCTTCCCCTCCTAATTAACCGCTCCGGCGGCGCAGCTCTGTTTGTGTTTGTTGGCGGCTGCAGCCTCCTGACAGTTTGTCTGGAAAAGTCTTTTCTTTTTTCTCCCCCTGTTATTTTCATTTCAAAAATTTAGGAGGCTTTAAAAACAAAAGTATTTAGAGCAAACACGATCTTTCTGTATGCAAAATTGATGAAAGAAAAAGACTTACAGCTCTAAACCCACCGCTGCTGCTTAGAGAGGGATGCAAAGCCTCGAGTTCATGGAATCACAGAGTGGCTTGGCTTGGGAAGGACCTTAAAGATCATCTATTTCCCATAAATTTAATCAAAGAGGGACCAGCACAAGTGGCTGTTGGGCTGCAGCCCACTCCAGGGTCCCTTTGGCCGTGCTCCAGTTGTCCCATCCCTCACCGTCCTCAGGAACCACCCTGAGCTGCTCCAGCCCTCAGCCCAACTCTCCTGGGGTCCCGCAGCCCCCTCAGGCACCCAGGGTGGGCAGGAGCTTCCTGCTCAGCCCAGGGGGACAAGGAATCCTGCAAAACATTCCTTACTTTTTCTTTAATCCTCGCTAGTGTTTTGGATTTTCAGATCCATCCTGGTTTGGGCAAATATTTTGATTGCAACCAAGTGCGAACATAACAAATGCTGTTTAGACAAAAGCAACACATCCACTATTAGTTTTAGACAATTTGTCCTAATATTGTTTTGGATCACGCATTTATTCCCCCATAAAGATTTGATTGCTTTGCTTGTTTCATTAATCTTTATTTGTTTAATCATCTGCTAAATCTGTTTAATCATTGGTTTAAGTGGAAAGATTACATGAAGATATTTAATGCTCAGTGCCAGAGCTGCCCTGACATCTAATCCAGTGCTGTTACATCGCGTCAGATTGCCCTGGGTCCTTGTTTTGTGCAGCAACCAACCAGGCTCCCATCCCCTGGGATTTTCCTGAGTTGTCCATCATTTCCCAGCCTCCCACCAGTGACGGGTGGAAAAACCAAGAAGGAAAACCCGCAGAGCCTGCCTTTGCTGTACTGCAAATATTTACAGGGTACCAGGGATGATGTGATGGATGTGGCTCACCCGGGAGCCAGGCAGGAGAGTCCCCAGCCTGGAGCATCCCTCTTCCTCCCGCTGCATTTTGTGACACAAAGTCAATCCCCTGGCGGGCAGAGGTGCAGGGTGACAGCACCTTTTTTATGGACAATGTCAGAGGAATTTGTGGACCTTAAACTTTGGGGGCAGCACTGGGTGGTTGTGGCTGCAGCGGGACCTGCAGGTTAAAGCCACATTTAAGCTGGAAAAGAGGGATATGACTCCAGCAGTTGGGCAAGGTTCAGTGCAGCAGTTTAATGATGGATTTTCCTTTTTCCCTGGCTTCTTCCTGCTCCCAGCCCACGCAGCCACCCAGCCCCGCTCCTCCCTGGCCCTGGCCAAGGGAAGGCATTAATATTTGATGCCTCCCGTTCCCGAGGCTGGGCAGGGAACATGCAATATTCCACCAGCTCCGTGTTTGGCTGCTCCTGCAATCAGCACCTCAATCACAGGGACGGTATTTTATGAATTAATAAAAAAACAGATCATGGAGGGTCCGGCGGGACGGGGGGAGGAACGAGCCCGGCAGAATGTTAATGAGCACGGTGGGGAATTTCACCTCCGCTCCCCCCTGACAGCTTGGCTGGGCTTGTTTTTTATCGGTCCTTTCCCCCCTTTTCTCCCCCCACCATCCCGGGGGGTGCTGGTCCAGCCTCCCCGGGCAGGGGGTGCCGGCCACCCACCCGCGCCGCCACTAATTGCACCGACCATCCGGCAATTTGTGGCGTTCACCGGGCGGGCGCTGGCGGATCTTTTATGGCAGATCTTGTACTCATTACTGAATAATTCATCGTTGCATTAATGTCTTCAGATCCCATCGCGCTGCCGCTCTCTCCTCCTCTCGCTGCCTCGCTCTGCCCACTTGGGAAAACTTTATTATGCCTCGCTCTGACGACAGAGTATACAGATAAAAGATAATTGCTTGGCTTGACTCCCCCATTGATATGAAAATAAGATTTAAATTATTCACTTCAGTTTAAAGGTTAGTTGAAGGTTATTACAGGGGATAAAAAAATCACTCTTCATAACATTTCTGTTGGAGATGAGACAGGTTTGAAAGGCCTAATTTGCACGGCAGGCCGAGGCGGCTTGTTGTGAATAAACCCAGAGCCCCTCAAGAGATTTTAATCGCCAAGAAGTCAATTATTTATAAGCAAATTACGCTTTGCTGCTCGGGTATAGACAACCCAGCTAGGCATGAATAGGGACAAGATGGAACCTATATAACTTAATATACCTCCCATTGAACAACAGCGAAATCTTTACCCAGCGCTTTCCTGCCTCTAATCCCGGCTGGAATTTAATGAGCGGCTGAATTTCAGAGGGGGGGGGCCCGATCCTGGCTCCCTTGGACTCCTGTTTATTTTATTCCTCCCCTTCAGTCTCTCAGCTTCCAGCCTCCGTCTCCAGCTCCCTTTTGTGTTGCCGCCTTGTAAATGGAATTAAAGGATTGTAAATTTGCCTGCCGAGCAATAGGTCTTGAAAGCGGGACGTCACTTTGCCGAGCGATCGGCTTTATCCGGGCTTTCACTTAATGCTCTTTTATGTAGGGAACTATTTTAGTGTCTGGTGCTGGGAGAGTGGCAAATCTCCTGTACAGAGTTAATAATTAATGCTGCGGCTCTTGGCAGCGGGGCCGTATTTCAGAGCGGGCTCGCCCTGACCGCAGCGCTCTCTATTAATCACCTGCACTTGCTGCTATGCAAATAAATAGCTATGGAAAACCAAAATCCTTGCCCACTGTGCAACGGGATCCCAAACCTCTGCAGATGTGATCCAGCAGCATAAATCACTGTTTCTCTGTGGCTGTATAAGCACAAAGTGTGTGTGTAATGGAGAGATTCTTTATTCAGCCTTAAAAGGCAGGTGCATTAAAAAGACATCGACATCTTCCACTTAGATGCCTGAATTAATATAAGGAAATGCAAATGGGCTTCTCCAGCCTGGGGTGAGCATGACTGGGCTGGCAGCTTCTTCCCCTGTGTTCACAGTGCTCCATAACCTGCACTGCTGGAGCTCCCACGGAGGAGGGGGGGGCTCACCTGGAGAAGAGAAGGCTCCAGAGAGACCTGAGAGCCCCTTGCAGGGCCTAAAGGGGCTCCAGAAGAGCTGGAGAGGGACTGGGGACAAGGCATGGAGGGACAGGACGAGGGGCAGGGATAGATGGGGTATTGGGTAGAAATTCTTCCCTGTGAGGGTGAGGAGGCCCTGGCACAAGTTTTCCAGAGAATCTGGCTGCTCCATCCCTGGAAGACTCCAAGACCAGGTTGGATGGGGCTTGGAACAGCCAAGGATAGTGGAAGATATCCCTGCCCCTGGCAGAGGGGTGGAACAAGGTGATTTTAAGGGCCCTTCCAAACCAAACCAAGCTTTCTCTTCTTTTCCATCTGAGATGGAAGAAGCACTGTAACACATAATCCCCTTCCCCAAAACTGGACTCCTCACTGCTCACCTTCCTTTGGCACAGGGGCCAAGCCTGGTGCCTGCTGGGTGGGCTCTGGGGAGGGGGTGATGTATGCCAGCTCTGAGGAGCCCCATCCCCTGCCCAGGCTGTGCCACCCCAGGGCATCACCGCGGGGCTGTGGCTGCAGAAGTGCTGCCCATGCAGAGTCCCCTCCGCCTGCAGGGCTGTCAGCCGGCGTTATTTGTGCCTGTGTATTTTGTTGGAAATGAGATGTAAGCAAAGCCCATGTGTGCCTCCAATCTCCTTTGTAGCAGAAGAAAGGGAAGAGTGGAGAATATGTTTGCCATCATGTCTGGCCCTTGATTTGTAGCTTTGCTCAGTGTCGAGCCGGGGTCTGCTGCGTACCTGGTGCTGTGGGAATGTGGAGCCGAGTTATTCCTGTGTGCTCAGAGGCCTTGTGTTTCAGTTAAACCCTTTTACCTTTTATTTAAAATTCACAGAGGCTTGACAGGCAATCTCAGGAGCTGCATCATTACGGCAGCCAAAGCCAACCTGTGGAAAGGATGCTGTGTAAATCCCTGGGTGAAGCCCTGGGATTTGCTCTGCCTTCCTTTGCTTTCCACAATTAGTGCTCCGGACCCTGGGGTGACGTCTCTGCTATGGGGCAGGAGGACTGTGGGGCTCTGCAAAAGCACAGAGTGGTGCCAGGGCCTTGGTGGGGACTGGGAGGGTGGTCCAGGGGCTCGGGTGGTCCTGAGGGCTGGAAAGGGGATGTGGGATCTGGGCTCTCTCCCCCAGGCACAGCCTTTGGTGGCAGAATGGTGCTGGGTGATGCTCCAGCAGTCTGTCGGGCAGTTCCTGGGGGGATTGAGGGGTTTCTATTCCCCAGGTTGTGCACTGTATGGGGGTTCAGCCCCCACATTCTGAGTGGAGACCACAGAAAACCAGGAATTGTTCACCAGGATGCCCTGGACAGGTAGAGCTGTTGGTGCTGCCTGGGTCCAGCCCCTGCTGTGGGAACCATCAAACCTTCGGGATATATTGTGAGAGAGAGGACACAAGGCCCTGGGTAAGGCCTGAAATCACATAAAAATCTCCAAAGCCAGAGTCCCACTGGACACACCAGGCCTCAACAAGTTTCAGACGGAATCCTGATGGGGTGACTAAACAGGCTGCAGATGATCTTTACAGATGCCCATAATAATAATGATAATAATAATAATTTATAATGGCAATAACAACAGAAATAATTATAATAACAATTATAATAATAGTAATAATGATGATGATGATTGATGAGGATGATGATGAGGATGATGATGATGATAATGCCTGCAGCCCCATCCCTGTCTCCACTCTGGTCTGTGTTTCACCCAGCCACTGCATGGTGCCTGGGCGGGGAGAGATTAGTGAACTAATTGGGTGGAATTGGTGGAGCTGGAATGCATATTGATGGGGCTGTCAGGATGCTGCTGCTGCTGCTGCTGCTGCTGCTGAGGGCATGTACAGCTGGGGAGGGAGCGCTTTGATCTCACAGAACTGCCGGGCCCTCTCCTGCTCTCATTACCCAGGAACTTGGGAATATCCTTAAAGCCCCCCGGGATGTCCACCCCCGCGACCTGGGAAGGGTCTCTGGGGTGGAAGGGTGTGAGGACCAAAAGCAGCCTCCTCGAACCCTACTCTGGCAGAAAAGGGTGAAACTGGGCATCCCTGCTGCTGCCAGGTATGTCCTGCTACCCACAGGGACTTGCTCTGCCTGTTGCCTGGGGGAACTCCAACAGTAACACCTCAGGCAGAGTGTGATTTCCTTGTGGCACCATAAACTCTGGCACTGGGTGTCTGCTTTCCCCGTGCTAAGTGCCCGTGAAATGAAACGCTCATGGGGGAAAATTGCTTGGGAGAGTTAAAATGGAGTGTCCCAGGTGAGGCAGCATCCCTGGGAATTTCTGTGGGAGGTGCCAGCAGTGATTTTCCCACCCCAAATCCCACTGCCTCAGGGGAGCCTGGAGCAGAAAACACTGCCCATCTTTTTAGCACCGAGTGCCGAGGCTGGGCCCCTCCTGCACTCCCACGTTTGCCTTCCCTCCATGTTCAGAGGTATAAAAATCCCTCTTAAATCATTCAGTGGTTCTCTAATGTATTCACAATGTGGACTATGGAACAAGATCTGAAACACTCTTTTTTCCAGTAAGACTATTAAATGGTGACACTTTGACACCAGCAAGAAGTATATGAGATTAAAAAGTAAAAACTGCATAGAAATCTAAGTGCCTTCACATAGTGTTAGAATAAAAATTGCTGTTAGGAGCATTAAAATAGAGTACTTGTCAGGAGCGATGGATTCTGGAGACGTGCCTGCTGCTTTCTGTGGCATCACTGCCTGTGGTTCCCTCTTAGGGAAATTAGGAGCAGCTAGAGGAGGCAGAGGATGCACTCCCGGGTTAAGGCAGAGGTTGAAGGCTCCGAGGGAGCGATGGGCAGGGCTTTGACCTCTCCTCCTGGCTGATTCTGCCGGGGAGGGACTCGTGGGGTCCTGGGGAGCCCGTTTCATCTGCCCGTGACATTTGAAGTCCCCCAGAGGCAGCTGGTGGATGAAAGCAGGAGATGAAGGAGCCGGCTTTTCTTGGCACCATTAATCATTTATTAGCTAATCAAGAACGCTCACAGGAGATGAGGAGAGAGAGAGGAGCTCGTTTCTAATAGGAATTAGTTAGCTTACGGTTATTTTTTCCCCTTGCTCTGATTTCCCAAGGAAATGAGGCTTGCAGAGGGCTGCAGTAACCCCTCCCTGCTTTCCAGGACCCCTTTGCAACCCAGTCAGGCTGACCCAGAAAACCCTTCAGTGCCTGAAATCCGCAGCAAGGAGCCACACCAAGGGGTGCTGGCCTGCTCCAGTGGAAATTGCTGCCATTGCTAACCCAGAATCCTGCCCTGGGCAGCACCAGGGAGCTGCAGAAAGCCCTGGGGACCCCTGCATCACCCCATGGATGAGCAGGGTGCATGGACACTGACCCCAGAGGGTGCTGGCTGTGGCAAAGCTGTTGTGACACCACTGCTGGCAGCCGGGCACGTGCCAGGCTGGACTGACTCCTGCTTGGTTATGATACCGCTCTGCCCAGCAGGAATCTCCGTGAGTGGCAGCTGGCGAGGCTGGAGCTGCAGCTCGTGGGGAGCGATGGCACCGTCAGGGCTGTCAGGGAGAGCATGTTTATGAGCCAAGGCAGATCTGCAGCTGCTGGTGCTGCCGACACGGCCATGGCCAGGATTTGTGCTGGCACAGGTGAGCAGGGCCGTGTCCTGTGGCACAGCTGGCAGCCTGGAGCTGGTCCTGGGGCTGGGATCATCACTGTGTCACACCTCGGGGTCCTCTCGGGCTCCTGCCGGGCTCCCTGGGCGATGCACACAACAAAAAGAGTCCAGGAGTGGATCAGAGAATCAGTCACAGAATCATTCAGGTTGGAAAAGCCTTTGGCAACCATCAAGTCCTCAGCACTGCCAAGACCACTGATCCTACAACTACCTGACAGGAGGGTGGAGCCAGGTGGGGATCAGCCTCTTCTCCCAGGCAACAAGTGACAGGACAAGAAGACATAGTCCTAAGCTGCATCAGGGGAGGTTTAGGTCGGACATCAGAAGAATCTGTTCACGGAAAGGGTGATTATTCATAGGAACAGGCTGCCCAGGGAGGTGGTGGAGTCCCGAGCCCTGGAGGTGTCCAAGACAAGGGCAGGATCTGTGCCTGCTCCAGAGGGTGGGGCTGTCCTGAGCCTGCACCAGCCCCCAGTGCTGGGACAGACTTCCTGACTTGTGGGAAAATGCTGTCCAGGGTTGTGGTTCTCCATAAACACCCCTGGAAGCACCTGGAAAAGCAATGTGGGCACCCAGCTGGGAGCCACACACAAGGCTCTGCAGAGTGGCAGGACATCAGCTCCACTGGGCTTTCCTGTGGGATTCAGGGGGGACATCCAGCCCCCGACACCTCGGCCCCTCACACGGGGGCAGCCAAGTCTTTAGTGGATTTTGTTGAACTTCCAGCTGCTGGAGTCACGTTGGGTGAAAATCAACACTTCTTTAGGAGAGAGTCAGATTTCAACCCCCCTGGCTTGAAAATGTGAGCTCTACTCTCTCAAACTAAATAAAAATAAAACTAAATATATGACATTTTAAAATCTTGTGACATTTTCGTGAGTGACTCGTGATTTTTGAACGTTTGGAGCCGGTAACACCACAATCAGTTTTGCTGCCTCCTTGGGTGATTGCTTTCAGGGAGGTTTTAATTCTCCTATAAATACTTCAGCTTTACAACAGCAGTCCCGGTCAGATATGCAATAATACCCAGTTCTGCATTTCAGGTAAGGCTTTAAACTAAATTAAATCTCCTCAGTATAGCTAATCAGAGATTAGCTTTGATCACAGTTTGTTAGCCCAGGCCAATCCCATTCAAATCCTCCGGCAGACCCAATATCAGGAGTGCTTTGTCCTGCTCTTAGGATGCGAAGCCCCGTTCCCAGGGTGAGGCACAGCAGGTTTTTTTCTCTTCTGCTTTCAGGCATTTGTCTACAAGCAGTGAAAGGTTTCTCTGGTGCAGTTGTTGTCTCCTGGAAGACCTCTCTGGTGCAGTCAGTATCTCCTGCGTGGTGGGTGGTGGGTGTCCTGTGCACATGGCAGGCACTGGCATTAGGTCCCACCTCTGTGAGCTCCCAGCCTTCCTCTGAGCCTTCCTCCCTTCTCCTGCGTCCCAGGAGAGGGTGAAGATCTGTACTGGAAATGGGAAGAGGCAATGGAGAGCTTGGCTGTAGAGCACCAAGAATAATGGTGTCAGGATGCTGGAGTTCAGATTTAGTAGCTGTTGTGTCACAGAATTACAGAATGCTTGGGTTGGAAGGGACCTTCAAGACCATCCCCCTGCCGTGGGCAGGGACACCTTCCACTAGCCCAGGTTGTCCAGCCTGGCCTTGAACATTCCAGGGATGGGGCATCACAGCGTGGCACTTGTAAGGAGCCGAACCAACCCTTTCTCCTGGTTAGGAATGTCCTCCACTGCTGTTCCTCTGGATTATTTATAGCCCAGGGAGTGTCTGAGATCACAAACGCTGATACGGAGCTGCCTCAGCACCCAGCTGGATTCTTGCTGGAAACATCAATTTGCCTGTTGCTATTGATTTTGGGGGCTGAGCGGTGGGGAAAGAGCCCTCTGAGCCAAGCGGAGGATTAAGCAATCATTTCTCCAGCAGGTGACATAACTCCCCCGGCATCAGTTTGCCCTAATGGGCCTGCTATTACTCAAGTGCTAATTGATTGGGCATGGAGAGGAGAGCAGCGAAATTCACTTGCGAGGTGATTTTTATGGCCAGGCTCATAACAGAGGTAATTTGCTGAAAACGTTCAGTCCCTCTCCGGTTACGAACCATCGTCTGTGCTCCTGCACTCCATCCCTGCTGCACTCCAATCAGCAAACCGGGCTCTGCTGGGGGCACCTGAGGTGAAGTCCCCCAGGAGCTGCTGTGAGGGAGTAATTCTTCCTTCTCTGTGTTGTGCTAAAGAATGCACAGAGATCAGGAATGGCACAGACAGACCCACTGCAGGATCTGCCCAGGGAGCCCCAAAGGTGCAGGACCTTGTGCTCTGCTTCCCACCCCAGGGAAGGCTTTGGAATAGCTCTGGTTGCCTTAGAATCACAGCATGGTTTGGGTTGGAAGGGACCTTAGAGCTCATGCAATTCCACCCCCTGCCATGGGCAGGGACACCTTCCACTAACCCAGGTTGCTCCAAGCTCCATCCAGCCTGGCCTTGGACACTTCCAGGGATCCAGGGGCAGCCACAGCTTCTCTGGGCAACCTGTGCCAGGGCCTGCCCACCCTCACAGAGACGAATTTTTTCCCAATATCCCTCTAACCCTGCCCTTTGGCAAATTTTGGGCAAAATGCTAATTTCTACAGCAGTCAGGGAGTTTCATCCCCAAACTGTTTATGCCTGTATCTGCTGTGCACAAATCCACAGGGGTGGGGAAATCAAAGCAAACCCTTCTGCTCTTCTTTTAAGCTATCTGAAAGTTTAACAGCTCTGGTTAAAGCTTTGACTTGCTCTCTCATCCCAAATACAGCCCCTTGAAAGCCCCAGATCTCTCCCATGTCTCTGCCCCGATGATTCTGAGCTCTGATGGGCCTGACCTGCCAAGCCCGGGCAGTGGGTACCACCCCCTCACAAGGCAGATGCAGCCAGGCAGTCGGGGAGATTTTCTAACAGATGAGGACTGGTGCCTTTGAAGTCGTCAGCTGCCTGCCTGAAAAATCAAAACCGGAGCTTAGAGCAGCTTGGAATATCACCAGATCTTGGAAGAGATGTCAGAGCCTGGTCCTCGTTATCTCCCCGGAGCCTGATGGGTTTCTAAAGCCGCCAAGGTGAGCCCGTGTGTGTGTAACGGCACAGAACATCCAGCTAACCTGAAACTGTGGAAATTTTCCCAGAGATGGAAGAAAGCCAGCCAGTCCTGCAGAAAAAAATACCCAAAGGCTTGTCCTGGGCTCTGCTGAGCCAGATCTGATGCACTGTAAAATTTTGGCCAGTTCTTTAGTGGAGATTGAGACTGGGGGAAAAATGGTGAGGCATCTCCATCCATCCACTGACAGAACCAGAGGAAACAACCTCACGTTGTGTCAGGGGAGGTTGAGGTTGGATATTAGGGAAAATTCATCACCAAAAGGGCTGTCCAGCCCTGGCACAGACTGCCCAGAGCAGAGGTGGAGTCCCCGTCCCTGGAGGGATTTAACAGCCGTGTGGATGTGGCACTTGGGGACGTGGTTGGTGGTGGCCTTGGCAGTGCTGGGGGGGTGGTTGACTCAGTGGACTTTTCCAACACTGTGAGTGTCCTTGTCCCGTGGAGCAGTGGTTTGGAACAGCGAGAGTGGGGACACTGAGAGAAGGAGCTGCTGGTTCAGGATGTGACTGGAACCTGCAGGATATCCACTGGGAACAATTCCCACCCACCCAGTGCCCTGGGAGCCGGGCAGGGGTTTGCACTGCGGGATGGACGGGGATTTCTGGGGGAGAACAGCCGGTCCCCGAGTGCAGGGGGGTGTGGGGCAGCGGGTGCGTGTCCCCCGTGGACCCCCGGCCGTTCCCGCGTGGGCAGGAGGGTGCACGGCCGGGCACAGCCACACGGTGGTAGGAGAGTCCCTCGGCGGAGGGAGAGCGGAGGGACAGGGGTGACTGAGCCGGGACCCCTGAGCCCCTCGGCCCCACAGGGCCGGTCCCTGGCAGCATCCTCTGCTCCAGCCTTTCTCCTGCATCCCCTGACCGGGGTAATAGCTCTGGCCATCCCTCCTCCTCCTCCTCCTTCTCCTCTTCCTCTTTCTCCTCCTTCTCCTCCAGCCTGCGTCCATCCTCAGCCCGGCTGGGGGCTGGATGAAAATACAAGGCAGGGAAACAGCTGGAGAGGTCAGACTCCAGGATTCTGAAGGTCATTTCCAGCCTAAATCATAGAATCACAGACTGGTTTGGGTTGGAAGGGACCTTAAAGCTCATCCACTCCCACCCCCTGCCATGGGCAGGGACACCTCCCACTAGCCCAGGTTGCTCCAAGCCCCGTCCAACCTGGCCTTGGAC
>JAWWTY010000016.1:1224821-1249274 GCA_035222235.1 Margarornis squamiger
TCTCCAGCTCTCCTGGAGCCCCTTTAGGCACTGCAAGGGGCTCTCAGGTCTCCTTGGAGCCTTCTCTTCTCCAGGTGAACATTCCCATCTCTCCCAGCCTGGCTCCAGAGAAGAGGGGCTCCAGCCCTGCAGCATCTCCGTGGCTGCCTCTGGACTCTTTCCAGCAGCTCCACATCCTTCTGGTATTGGGCTCTAGAGCTGGAGGCAGCTCTGCAGGGGGGTCTCACCTGAGCAGGGCAGAGGGGCAGAATCCCCTCCCTGCCCTGCTGGTGTTGATTCCATGATTCTCTGCTGCCCTGGAGGCAGTTGGGTCACCAGGTGTTTATTTGTCCAGTCAGGATATTTGTATCCCATTCTGGCTGTGCTGGGAGTATCTCCAGTCCTTAGGGAGCTGTTTGCTTTGCTATGACCTTTGTATCTGTGGAAAAGGCTCGGGCCAAGGTCAGCTTTAATGACAGCGCTGCCTTCCCCATCGATCTGGGCTCTCTCCCCTGCCTGGCTCCCTCTCCCCTGTGGGCACATCGTGGTCCCTCTGTCAGGCAGTGTCACCACCAGGGGTGACAGTGACGCACACACTCCAAACACTCAGGGGGTGGAAGTTTTGTTGCTGCCAGCAAAGGAATTTTCCTCACCTGTTGGTTTGTTCCAAAGTAATCCTTTCCTCAAAGTGGGCAAACAGTTTGGCTTGGCTGCCCTCCCGTGACTCATCAGTGAAATATTTCATGGATCAATATCCCGGTGGCTGAACCCTCCACAAGGCTGTGAGTGAGGCTGTTGCTGACAGGGCCATCCAGATGGGCTATTGAGTGTGGGGTGAGCTGTGTAACTCTGACACCCTCCTGCACTGCTCACAATAGGTCGATTAGACACTTCAGAGTGTATAAAATCTGCTTTTCTCAAGCAGATTTCCAGGTCAAAGCCAACCCGATGAGAAAACAAATTAAAAGAGTGGAAGGTGTCCCTGCCCATGGCAGGGGGTGGAACAAGATGGGCTTTAAGGTCCTTCCAACCCAAACCGAGGCTTCAGCTCTGCCAAAAATCCACTCAACACCAGACCTGTGTACCACTGGTACAGTGGGAATGTGGGTCTCTGAGAGGTTCACCTCTCAGCCCACCAGAGGCATGCACTCGCTCCTGGCCATGGGTCTTTCCCCCACCTTGGGCAGGACCCACCTTCCCTGACATCTGCAAATGTCCCCAATCATTTTCCTCCATCTGTTCCCCCTGGCTCTGAGCCTTTCCTTGGCCGGGCTGATGGTGTTGCTTCTGCTGTTGGATCCTGGAGGAGAAAAAAAAATTCAAATATATTGATTTCTTAACTTGAAAACAAAAGCCATGAGCAGTGTGATTCCAAAATATCAGTTTCCATTTCCAGGAGCAAGCGCTGGAGCTTTACAACAACTGCATGGACCCAAGAAGACAAGGAGGGAATGGCTTGTAAATAGCTTTTTAGTACAAACTGTGTTTCAGTTTTATGGGTGATGGCTGGAGATCCCTTTGGAGCCATGTGCTAAGAGGTTATTTTTGATCCAGCTCAGAGGCTGCAGCAGTTTGGCCCATTAAAAAGTAAATTTTTCATGTCGAGAAACAATCTCTTGCAGATGGAGAGCTCATCTGTGCAAGAGGGAAAGAGCGGCTGGGCGAGGCTGCAGCGCCCGGCACGGGGCTCTGGGCAGGGGCTGGGCTGGGGCTGGGTCCCTTCCGACCCCCCGGGGATGGGGGGAGCAGGCTTGGAGCTGCCTTTGGCCACGGTTCCCCCCTCTGGACCTGCTGGCAGCTCCCGACCCACCACAAGTGCAAACCATTAGTGGTTTCCCAGCCTGGAGCACATCATGGGCTCGCTCTCCCACCAGCAGTTTGGCTGCACGGATCCCGCTGCTGCCTTCGGCTCCAGATGTTTGTGGAAGGGCCCAGGGACAGATGTGGCTCCAGCCTCAACTGAAACCAAAAAAACAGTTGCCATTTCCCTCCATAAATCTCAGCTTTCCTTGGATTGATTCAATCCCAGGCAGCTCCTCTCTGGTGGTTTGTTGGTTTTGCTTGATTTTTCCCGCTGTTCAAACACAGATAATGGCACTGGGAGCGGGACGTGCAGCATCCCCACATCACCTGTATCACAGAGATACAGCGGGAGCAGCAAGTGCTGTTTGCTTTGAGTTCCCCTTAACTGAAATAACACATTTAAATAAAAAAAGCCCTCAGAAACCTGGAACTGGTTTTCACAAATGTGGCTGCTGAAGTTTTAATTCTGGTTGACACCAGTGAAGAATTGCTCCGGTTTTAACCAAAAGCAAAACTCAGCACCTGAAACTGCACCCTGCAAAGGTGCTGATGATTTGGTATTTTTAAAATTAAAATTATAGACCTTTTTTCCCCCCCCAAAAGCAAGACTTTTCCTTTTGGAAAACCCTCTTGAGCTGGAGAGGGACTTTGGACAAGGACCTGGGGGGACAGGCTTAGATGGCTACTGGGGAGGAATTGTTCTCTGTGAGAGTGATGAGGCCCCCCTGCAGAGGTGTGAGTGTGATTTGGGGTCGATGTGATGCTCACAGGTAGCTGGCAGCACCCAGGACTGGGCAGGGAGCAGGCAGGGACTGGGCAGGAGTCCCAGGATGCCCATGGCCATGTCCCTCCCCTGCCCACAGCCACTGGAGCTGCATGGAAGTGCCTCATCTCACCCTTAATCTTCATCTTTTGTTTCAAGCTTTTAATTGTGAAATATTCTGTGTGCGTTTTGCACGCATAATTATGGGCCAAAAGATGGTGATAAAATAGTTTAAATTAATAAGATTATTAAGTAACCTCTGCTGCTGGTAATTCCTCACTCGAGCAGGCGCGCAGTTCACTGTAATTAGTTTTCTGCTTCGCTGGAGCATGTTTAAAGGAGCTGGGAGGGATTTTGGGGGGAGAGAAAGCTGTAAAGCTGAACTCCTAGCAGAAAAGAGGTTTGCCCATGGAAGGTGACAGTCGGGGAAATGTCCTTCTCCCCCACAGCAGAGCAGGGTTTGGTCTGTGTGGTGGCACAGAGAGAGGGGACGGTTCTGGGGTGTTGGCACGGGGCATTGCTTGTTGCCCATGTCCCCATGGGCTCCCCCCAGGGCAGGATCCTCTGGAGAGGCTGCTCGGGGCCTCTGCTCACAGCTGCCATGGCCCTTCAGCACATCAGGAGCTGCCCATTTTGCCAGACCCCTGACAGAGGATTATTCTTTTCGGAGGGTGACCGATGGGAGGTGAAGGATGTTGCCACATGGAGCGGAGTCCTTACAATTTGTTCCCTGAGTGAAAAACAAATAACAAGTCAATTCCATCAGCCTGGGATGGTGAAGAAAATCAATGGTTTCGCAGTCAAATCATCTTGTTTGGTCTATAAAACAACGTCCCTCTGCCAGGAGAGAGGGTGAATACGCATCTCTCTCCTCCTTTCTGTGATCAGTGACAAGCAGGCAGGGCACTCTTTGGGTTTGCGCATGAATTTTTCTTAGTCCATCCTCATGGGGTGCTGCATGGAGCGTGGACCCAGCCCCAGGGCAGGCTGAGAGCGGGGCCACGCGTGGCACAGCCCCCCGAGTGGGCACTGGGCACATCCCTGCGCCGGCTGCTCTAAACCCCGCTGGGAGCTGTGCAGTGCCATGCTCGGCACGGGGCTGGGGGAGCTGAAGGCAAACAGCTGTGTCTGTGCTGCAGAAAACCTCCCCATTACCTCTGTCAACAATTTTATTTTTAAAACTCCGCCAAATGAGAGGTGCATCCTTTATCTGCTGTACGGCGGCCGCATATGTAACACCAGCACATAATTAACAGTCAAGATCATTTACATTGTCGCTTAGCTAATTTTCATAATGTTTTCTTTATTATCAGAGGAAGAAATTAACCCAAGAATTTATTTACATACTAGTCTCAAACAGTAACAGCTTGCTAATTGCCTGTTAGGTGATTAATAAGCTTACAGCAGATGCTAATGAATCGAGAGCTCACTGTTTCAAAGGTGCTCTTGCAGCATGCTTGTGTTTTGGCAGCTTAATTAGTGCAATAATTATGTACTTGTTGCTCCTTCTTTCAAGCAAATACTGTCAAATGCTTAAAAGATTAAAGAGAATTATATCGCTGAGAACTCGCTGTGCTCAAGTGTTCTGCCTTTGCTGCTTCCCTCGGCTCTAAACTGGGAAGGGATAAAGGCAGTGGTGGCGTGTTTTGGGTGGGTTTGCTGGAGGTGGAAGGAGGGAGCAGAGCCACCACTGCTCCTCTCCCAGCCCCTGCTCACCCTTAGGAGGGTTTTCACAGAGAACCCTTTGGTCAAGATGGGGACTGAAACACTGGCACTCGGAGGGGTGGTTCAGTGGCCCTGGCAGTGGTGGTGGAACAGTTGGGCTCAATGATCTCAGTAAACACTTCCATGGTCCTATGAAGATCTCCCGAGCCAAGGCTCTGGAGGCCCTGCAAGCCTTTTCCCATGGCAGCTTCTCAAACCACCTTTGGCAGCAGAGGAGGGGGAGGTTTTCTATGCCACCAGGGTGGGTCCAAGTAAAGGTCTTTGTCCTGTGCAATGCAGGAGTTGGACTAGGTGGTCTTGTTCATCCTCAGTGATGCTGAAACCACTGCAGGACCTGTAAGAGTTGGTGTTGGTGTGGGGGTGATGTTGCTGGTCTTTCTTCAGGCAGTGACCATCAGGTGAGGGGGAGATTCTGCCCTGCTCAGTTGAGACCCCACCTGCAGAGCTGCCTCCAGCTCTGGGAGACAACACCAGAAGGCCGTGGAGCTGCTGGAGCGAGTCCAGAGGAAGCCATGAATATAATCTAGCTACATGACCTTTGAGATCTTTTCCAACCCAAACCGTTGTATGGTTCTATGAAGAGGCATCCAGGCTCTGTGGAGGAGAATGGTGGCTGTGCTGCACCAGCCTGGGTGAGTTTCCACCTTGAGGGCAAAGAATTTAAGATAAATCTTTCAGGTTGAGGTCGGGAGATGTCCTATTTGCCTTCATGGTTAATTGTCTCTGTTAGTTGTCTGGATGCCATGCATCCAGAGCTTTGGAGACCTCTTCATGACCTCCCTCTCATCTCTTTTCCAGGCTGGGAAGTTCCACTCCATCCTGTTGACCCAGTGCAAGCCAGGGGTGCTTCCATGCACAGCTGTCACCTCTCCATGCACTTTCCCCCATTCCCTTTGATGTGGGAGGGACTGGAGCAGACACGGAGCTCAAGGAGGGAGCAACCCCGTGTCCACACTGAGCCATCCACCTGCCCCTCTCCAGCACCACGAGTGAATCACCGGGCAGAAGCCGCTGCACAGGAAAGTCCCCACGATGGCCCTTGGAGCTCCTTGAGGGATAAGAGCTCCTTCAAACCCATCGCCGTGTGTGCAGAGCCAGAGGTGAAGTGCCGGGGCTCCGTCGCAGCGAGGAGGTGGGAGCTGCCGCGGCGGAGCCTCTCGCGAGTGTCCTCCCGTGGGCGCCGGGGCTGGAGTGGTGTCCCTGTCTCAAGGAGCAGCAGCGGAGGCTGCTGGAGTGCCACTCGACTGCTGAAACACCCGTTCCTGGAGGGAACAGGCAGCTGGGCTGGAGATGGCTCCAGCAATCTCCGGTTTCCTTGGTGACAGCCGGCATCTCCGCGCTGCACAAGAGCCGGGGCTTGGCGGGTGGGACGAGCCTGTTTGCCGGCTATTGCCCTGTATTTCTCGGTGTAGGGTTTCAAAGCCCTCATTGTTCGGAGTCGGAGGGGTGGCGGAGGGCAGAGCCGCAGCAGCCCCGTCCGCCCGGGGAGGGATGACAGCATCGCTCGCAGCGCCCGGCCCCTGCCTGCCTGCAGCTCCCTCCCCAGTAGCTGTTGCCATCTTGTTTAATTCCCGCCTTATCTGATTGTCACAGTGTGTTTCTCTCTATTAGGCAACGAGCCAATTTGTTACTTAACCTGTAATTGCACTTTAATATAAGCTATCTCAAAAATGTGTTTTCGGAGGGAGTCTTATAAACAGACGATCCGCTCCCAACATGCAAGCGCCGGATTCTTTGGGAGCAGGCTCCTAGGAGGATTTGGCACTGGGGCTGTTAGTTTTAGTGGCTGATGCTTTATCACGGGCTGACACGCTGTGTGTCGTTAGAGGGCACAGCCCTCAGGAGCTCACTGTATTTAAAACACGACTTCTTCCCAGGAATTCACTCTGAATCTGATTAGTTGCTGATTTGTTGACTTGAACCCTGTGAAAACCCATGAAGCTTCTGACTTCAGCTGAAATCGCATTATTGTGGGAAATGTGGTGCTTTTTGGTTTGTGGAATGCAGGAATAATAGTAAGAATAATGCTCTGCCAATGGCTGCTGGCAGATTCACTTTTTAATAACTCCAATTTCGCAAATTAAATGCTGATAACACGTCTCACTCTCATCCCGTGTTTGTTCCCTGCTGCAGTCGTAGGGGAGGGAAGGTATTCAATCTCCATCTCAACTCATTAATTTTAAAAAGTTGGCCAGTATTTGCAAAGTGTTAAACATATAAAAATTAATGTTGACAAATCTTTGAGGAATAGAATGAAACAAAAGAAATCAATTAAGGAAACAGCCCGCGGTTATATTTTATAATCTACATTGTGCTCAGCCTTGCAATAGAAGTCACCTGCAAACCCTGGTGCCGGATGGAACACTTAGGAGGGGAAGTTTGGGCTCAGGATGGAGTGCAGTATTTGATGAAAATACCTAAACTTGTGATGAGTGTTGTGTGTGGTTCCTCCAGGTCTGGTCACCAGCTTGGGCAATGTCCCGAGGGGAGTGAGGCCCTGGAGAGCAACAGAAAAGACCTTAATGGACTTTGTGGGCTTTGCATGAAGTCTGCTACAAGATATAATGGCTTCCCACTGCCAGAGGACAGGGTTAGAGGGGCTATTGGGAAGGAATCCTTCCCCTGGTGGGTAGCGAGGACCTGGCACAGGTTGGGCAGAGAAGCTGTGGCTGCCCCTGGATCCCTGGAAGTGTCCAAGACTGGGTTGGATGGGGCTTGGAGCAACCTGGGCTAGTGGGAGGTGTCCCTACCCATGGCAGGGGACGGGACTGGATGGGCTTTAAGGTCCCTTGTTCACATCTGGGCTGGTTTTGACCCAGCACAGCAGAGCCCACACAGTGGTTGAACCATCAAAGTGGTGAGGACATGGACAGGGGGCTCGGAGTGAGGACCATGCCTGCACTTATCTCCATCCTTGATTCCTCCTGCGCCTGGCACAGGGAGGGCAGGACCTTGGCACGTGTCTCCATCATTTTCCTTCACCATTGCTGGCCCCAGACAGTGCCTGGGGCTCTGGGAGCAGGGGACAGAGAGGGGGCAGCGAGCACCAGCTCATCCTCTGCCATGACCCATCGCCAGGGGATCGCTGCGAGTACCGGAGGGACCGTGTTCCTGTGCTATCAGTGAGTCACTTCTGCTTAGGACAGCAGTATAAATGAATTTGGATGTCTGTGTGATCCTATCAGTGTTATCTCAGGCTTTGTATTTTAAGGCTTCTGTGGCCTTCAGAGTAAATAAGTGTTTTCTCTGGCTGACACATGAACCCAGAGGAGAAGGGTAAGTTGTCTTGGCTGGCTCTGGCACAGTGGGAGAAACCCTGTGGGGTTTTCACCACCAGTTGTCTAAGTGGACTAATGTTTGTTAGAGGCAGGAAAGTGATGAAGGCAGGCCCCCAGAGCATCACCCCACGGGGGGGATGCTGCTTGTCCTTTCGCCCCGGCAGCATTCCCAGCCAGCAGAACTGCCCCTGACCTTGGGCAAGCAAAGAGCTCCAGCAAGGTGATGTGCTCACTCAGAGCCCCCTCTCCTCCTCGACATTTTCTCCTCCTTTTCCAAAGAAAAATTATTGTATTGATTGTTTTTTTTATACGTATTTTGTTTTCATGAAGATTTAAACAGACCCATAAGAGTTTCAGAGGTCTGTATAGAAAATACAGCTGCAGAAGGAAGATCTCCATCCTGGGGGAGGGTAAAGGAAAGATCCATCAAAGGATTATCTCCAGCATTCACTTAATTTTATTACTTCAAGTGACTTTATTACCTTCATTTTGCTTTCTGTTGCATTCCAGCACTTATTTAATAAACCCCTCTCTGGCTTTAAATAGCAGTTTAGTTTTTATGGTAATGCTAAACTTAATCAGATGCTCAAATTAGCTTGAAATTAATTATATTGACAGCAATAACCCTTAGTTCCCTCTTCACGTCCTGTATACAGATCTCCTTCAAGACTGCATTAAATGCCATTTAGACACGGAAATTAGTGGCATCCCAGTTCCCTGCCACCAAGGGCAGTGCTGGTGGGGACACGGAGAGGGAACAGACCAGAAATTTGCAATAAGAACACCTCTTCCTTAAACTGACAAAACCTGAGTTTCCCTGGGGATTTTGGGCAGCCCGAAGGCACCACCTTGCAACGGAGGGAAACAAAGCGTGGAGGAGCAGCTGGAGGTCATGGAATCCTGGAATGGTTGGTATGGGAAGGGACCTTAAATCTCATCCCATTCCCCACCCTGCCATGGGCAGGGATACCTCCCACTAGCCCAGGTTACTCCAATCCCCATCCAACCTGACCTCGGACACTTCCAGGGATCCAGGGGCAGCCACAGCTCCTTTGGGCACCCTGTGCCAGGGCCTGCCCACCCTCCTAGCCAGCAATTCCTTCCCAATATCCCCTCTCACCCTGTCCTCTGGCAGTGGGAAGCCATTCCCCCCTTTGCCTGTCACTCCAGGCCTATGTAAAAAGGCCAAAGGTGCCTCTTCTTTGCTCTCCAGGGTTTCTCTTGGAGCTGCCAGTCCCTGTCACCTCGTGCTCTCCCATGGGAGTGAGATCCCAGCCACATCCAGCCCCTCCAGCGGCGGCTGCGATTGATAATTGCTGTGTGTTGGTGGGAAGCCATTTGTTATTGATGCCAGTTTAGAGCTCTGATTAACTTAGCACGGCTCAGTGCCCCAAACCCAGCCCTTTCCGTGTTAACCCGCGCCAGGCTGGGGCCGGGCACATCGTCCCTCTGTCCCGGGGGCTGTGACCTTTCCCGGGGTCGTCCCCTGTGTCCCGGAGCACAGGGGGTGTTAAAGTGCATTAATGAGACTGATGTGATAAATCCTGCCAGCAGAGCCAGCCCTCCCTGCGGCCGGGTGGGAGTTTGCATTTAAACAGCCAGAAGAGTTTGGAATATTAAGGCACGGTTCATTGCCAGCGGAATTCCGGCTAGGTACAACTGCAGTGGGCAGTGAAGACAGCCTGACTCAGAGAGGATTCCTGCTCGATCTACCCTGCACTCCCGGGGACCTGGAAAATGCATTATGGTAAAAATCAACATGACCTTCTGTGAGCACCATGCGGAGCCTGGATCGGCACCGCCAGCGCCAGAGCAGCTCTTGGAACAGCACAGCTCTCCCCCATTGTTTGCTTTCTGGCTGGATGAGGGAAAAGGAATCAAATTAGAGCTAAAACACCCCCAAAATGACCGAAATGGAGCAACACCCACGGCATTTGCTGTCCATGCCTGTGCTATCACGCATGCCCCATGCCATTGCCATGGTAAAGCTTGGTTTGCTTTTGATTGGCTCCCAGGCACGATACGATGGGGGCTGCAATGTAAGTTGTTTTTCCTTTTGGAATGAATAACTCTTGTGGTGAAGCTGACACGAAGCATAAATTTGTTAAATTACATAAACATTATTGCGACCCATAAAATTCAATGAATCCTCGTCGCCTGTTTACTCATGGCTGGCTTTACTGTTTGCACAATGTAATTTAACGTGTCAATTTGCTCTCAAATAAAAAACATCTGGCCTTTTGACATGCCAAAAAAACTGCAGAGATGATCTGAGAACAGAGCTAAAAGCCCAGGCTTTACATAGCAGTTAGCAAGGGGCTCTTAAAAGGAAGCCAATATCATCCAGATCAATTGATGGCCTCTTGGCAAACCTACTTCTGCAAACCCTGCAAGATTAGTAAATTTTATCCTAATTAAAATTAAGAAAAGCCATGGAAGGCTGGCACGTGCTTCACAATTACATCTCCTGCCAATATTGACATCCAGTCTATTGGATTTTTAAACAATCTTATTATTTTGTAATCATGAATAACAAGGAGAAAATTATACTTTTATAAGAGATTTTTATTCTGGACGAGCTTTGGAGTCCCAGTAAATTAATTCCCCTCCCTAAGCCCCTTAGCTCGAGATTCTCCTTAAAATCTCAGACTTTGGTCGTCGGGCTCGGACGAACATCCACGTCCCCACAGCCCCACGCTAAGAAGGGCCATTAAATCCTGGCTTAATCCCTAATAAGCGGTAATACCTATCGCTCCCCCAGACAGCACACAGGAGATGCTGACCTAAATAAGGAGAGTTTAGAAGCCACATGTGGCAGCAATCCCCCGGCGAGCTCCGCGTGCCACCGCCGGCTGCTCCCGCTGATTGATGGAGACGTTTATGATTTGCATGGGAGACAGTTCGTGTAATTACGGATTACGGAATAAAGCCAATCGGTTGCAAAGATTAAAGAGGCCACGTCCCATAGGAGCTCTCGGGGAGCTGCACGGCGTTCCTCGCTCCTGGTTGTGTCTTCAGGGCTGGGAAGTGCAGAGCCCAAGCCCTCGCTCCCGCGGATCGAGGCACTGCTGGAAGAGGAGCAGCTCAGTGCCGGGCCAGACATCAGCTTGTGGGGTAATTATGAGCCCTCTGGAACAACCAGAGCGGATCCCCGCGATGAAATCAGGAGGTTACAGCAAGTTCAGGCATTGTTTTAATTAAGGGAGAGACATCTTTTCCTTTGGGGAATGTTGAACTCACGTTCCAGCCGATAGGAAAGATTTCCCATATTGTCAGCGAGGGTTAGACACATTTGTGCATAAATAAATTGGGATTTCTCCTCCCCCGCCAGGATAACACGCAGTGTTTTCTTTGAAAGTCTGTGGGACTGGCGGTGGTTTTACTCTAATCAAGTTCTTGGCATTTCGTACGGGCTTATAATGGGACTCAAGTAGTTGCACATTTTCTGTAATTGGACTCGAGTAATTGCACATTTCTCCAAATGATTAATGAACGGAATTAAAAAGTTTGGAAAAAAGTTGCCTGCGACACTGGAGAAACAGGAACATCAGCAGGGCCAGGGGGAGAGAGGCTGTTCCACAAATATTTATGGGCTGGAAGGGTGACATGATAGAGGAGAAATCCCCCAGGGATGGAGGGGCTGTTCCACAGCCGGGTGCCACGGGGTGTAAAGCACAAAGCTTGGTGGGGATTATCGGATCGAGATATTAGAGAGATAACATGTGGCAAAGGTGACTTCTGCCAAGTCCCATCTGATGGTTTCTTGCAGGAGATGAAAAGAAATAAGTAAGTTCCAGGACATGGATTTCTGTGGGGTTTTCACTGAGTTGTTCCCACATGATGATTGCTGGGTTTTTTTCCCACCCTGTGAGTGGTGACTCCTCTCCTCTGCGCTTGTTTCCATTAAAGGATGCTGTTTGATAGGAGCATTGGGAACATATGGTGCGGATCACTTGATTTGGAAGTCGTCAGAGTAAGAAGGAAAAAAAAGTCTGTGGACACTCATCTGTAAAACCTGACTGCAAACACAAGGGCTGGCTCTGCCTGCTCCAGCTTCCAGACTGGGACCACTTACACCTCCAGTGACATTATCTGTGCTGCATGGAAAGATCCCGGGGTCCCAAGGATTGCCAGATGTGGGTGGAGCAGGATGGGATAGGGCATGGGGGGATTCACAAGGGGTCAAGTGCATCCATCTGCACCCAGCCCTTGGATCCTGCACCCATCTGCATCCAGAGCTTGGATCCTGCACACATTTTGGGTCCTGAATCCATCTGCACCCAGCCCTTGGATCCTGCACCCATCTGAGCTCCTGCATCCACCTCAGCTCCTGCACCCCCAACCAGGCTTGGGGTGCCCCCAACCCCAGCTGTGGCTCCATGACCAGCCATGGCTGTGATTTTGGGAAAAATCCCCAACCTGGTGCAGGTACTAGTGTGGAAAGGCTGGCTTTGCCCAGGCCCAGGAAGCATCCAGGCTGTCAGGGGACTGGCAGGGCACAGCACGGACTGGCAGCACTGGGCATAAGGATGTGCTGCTTAATGTAACCAAGAAAGCAAAGGAAACTATTTTTCCTCCCTAATTTCAGCATAATTTCAATTTGAATCCATTTTAATGCTTCAGTTTGCAAATGAGGATGAAAAATAATTTCCTAACAAAAATTCCATGCTTTTCTCATGGTGCAAATCCTACAGGAATCATGCACACCCTGCACTCTGCCCTGGAGCAGGACCATGACCCCTTGGATCCTGCAGAGTTGGAGGGGCCAAGCATTGCTCTTCCACTGGGCTCCCTGGTGGCTGCAGCACAGCCCATGACCATGACTCTCCCCAGAGAGAAAAGGGGCATCTGCTGCTGTGAAACCAGAAGAAATCTCTGGCTTTGGGCTGCAAATGGAAGTGTTTGGTGTCAGGGATGGGCAGCTGGGCAGCACAGTCAGCAAGAGCAGCTCCGTGGGGTGCGTGGTCCAGCCCAGCATCAGGCTGGGAGAGCAGGAGAGGACTCTGGGTCTGGCTTTACACTCTCCCTGACATTGCCAAGTCTGTGGCTCTCTGCACTGCCTGGGAATGAGCATTGTCTTGTTTTGCTGTGGTTTTTGGCCACCAGCGGGTCCCGCTGGTTTCTGCACCATGCTCAGAGCCTTTGGCATTTTTTCCTATCTGTCAGAGCAGGGGCTGGCATGCATGAGGGGGGTCCTGCTTTTGTTCTGGATGTGCCAAGAATTACTCTCAGTCAAGAGACCTTTCTACTCCCAGGATCCAGGCATTGCTGAAAAATGGTTGAAAAAAAATTCCAAGATGAAAGATGACAGTTTAAACTAAGGAAAAAGAGTTCTGGGGAAAAAAAATAAAGTGCTAAAGGCTTTGCTTGGCACCTGCCATGGCCAAGGGGCTCCAGGCCAGGCTGCCTGGCTGAACTGCTGACCAGTTTGATGTGCACAGTGGGGAATAGGACACGGGGCTCTGAGTCTGAGGTCTGCAGCCTCACCCTTGGGTCTCCCACCCAGAATAGCAGGAGCCCGGACAGATCCTGCAGGAATGGGATTTATGGGAGATGCATGGTGGGTTGGGGGAGTCAGGGCTGGGTGTCCTGTTGAAAATGAAGCTGAGCTGTTTTAGCTTGACTACTTCCCTCCAGCAATAGCCTCCAGCACAAGGAATGCTTTAAATAGCTGATAACGCCGGACTGTCCCTCCCCTGCATGTGGAGAGCAGGAGCTGCCCCTGGCCAGCCCTGGCTGCAGGCTCCTAATTAAGCCCGGGGCCCTGCAGATCCCCTCTCACTCCAAACACTGCTCCTTGATGGATGGCCTCCTGCTCCGGCCCAGGGATGCCAAATCCAGGGAGATTAGAGGAGGTGCTCCGGGAGTGGGAGCCGAGCGCCAGGGACGGCGCTGAGCTGATAATGAGCCCTGAGCCCAGACTAAACATGGCAGGGGCTGCCGGCCCCTTCCCCAGAGCGGGTCGTGCAGGGCGTGCTGGCTGCTCTTCCGCAGGCATTGGTGCTGTGCCTGGCACTGCCTGCTCTGCCTGGGCATTCCGGAGGAGATGGGCATGGCCGGGCAGGGCTCGGCAGGGGAACTGCCTGGCCAGTACAGACCACCCCAAGCAACATCCCAGAACATCCCAAGCAGCATCACAAACTCCTCGCACTGGGTGATGGTCCCTCCTTGTTCCTGTCCGGTGCTGCTGTCCTGTTGGGAATGATGTCATTCCCACGCTGGCTTTGGCACGGGCCGTTTGGCCACGGCTGCTGGCCCAGGGACAAAGAGAGGATGGTCTGGGCGTGCAGGGATGGCCAGATGGGATCACAGGGTGGGGAGGGAAGGTGCAGCTTTCAAGTCCTTGTTATTCCCCTTTTCTGCTACAAATCAGCATCCCTCCAGATCCTCTTGTGCTGGAGTGGCGCAGGGATGGCAATGTCTATGCTGGTGGAGTCCAAAGTCTCCAAGCTTTGCATCAGGCCCTGGGGGATCTTGGCATGATGGAAATCACCATGAAGTCATAGAATCCCAGAATGGTTTGGCTTTGAAGGGGCCTTAAAGCCCATCCAGTTCCACCCCCTGCCATGGGCAGGGACACCTTCCACCAGCCCAGGTTGCTCCAAGCCCTGTCCAACCTGGCCGTGCTCCTTGGTCCCTCTTGATCATTCTGTGGCAAGGGTGGGAGAAGCTCCCAACCCCAAACCTGCCCCTCTGCACCCAAATGGTGGGTGCTCTCCAGTCCTCCGCACCAGAAGACATTCCAAGGCCAGAAGAGCTCTGCCCTCTGCTCCCCCCACATCCCACGGCCTCCCACCCACGTCAGCAGAAGCCACTGGTGCAGAGAGGAGCATCGGGGAGGGACAACTGTGCTGAAATATCTCTCCTGGTCTGAGCCAGCAAAACCAAATAACAGCGAAGCAGCAGCAAAATAGGATTTATAATACCCTCAGCTTTACTCTCCAATTTCAGCTTTGAAGATGAATGTTTGCTGTGCTGTTATTCATTTATACATTATTTTTCCTATCTCCTGAGGGACACTGTGCTTCCCAATGCACACACACACACACACAAACTGCATTTACTTCTCTTTCTAAAAATCATACCAGTTCTGCCTTAAAAGTATGTGTTCCTGAGCATTCCTATGTCGTTGTGTAATGCCTCATCCTGAAGTGTGGGCAGCAGGGAGGGGAGGGGATTCTGCCCTGCTCAGGTCAGACCCCACCTGCAGAGCTGCCTCCAGCTCTGGGGTCCCAATGTCAGAAGGGCATGGAGCAACTGGGGTGAGTCCAGAGGAGTCCATGGAAATACTCTGAGGGCTGGAGCCCCTCTGCTCCAGAGCCAGGCTGAGAGAGCTGGGGGGGTTCACCTGGAGAAGAGAAGGCTCCAGACAGACCTGAGAGCCCCTTCCAGTGCCTAAAGGGGCTCCAGGGGAGCTGCAGAGGGACTTGGGACAAGGGCCTGGAGGGACAGGACACAGGGAATGGCTTCCCACTGCCAGAGGGCAGGGATAGATGGGATATTGGGAAGGAATTCTTAGCTGTGAGGATGGTGAGGCTCTGGCACAGGTTTCCCAGAGAAGCTGTGGCTGCCCCTGGATCCCTGGAAGTGTCCAAGGTAGGGTTGGACAGGGCTTGGAGCAACCCAGGCTAGTGGAAGGTGTCCCTGCCCATGGCAGGGTGGTGAAATGAGATGAGTTTTAAGGTTCTTTCCAATAAAAACCATTCCATGATTCATTCTCTGATCTCTGGAGACACAATCCCTGCAGTGCAGGTTTGTGCCAGGTGAGTAATTGCTCCAGAGTCCACAAAGCCACAGAGTTATTGCGAAATGTTCCAAGGTGCTTGTGCTCAGGTGGTTGTGGCTCCCCAGGCAAAGGGCTGCCAGGCCCCTGGGCATGGGGATGAGGGCATGCTCCCCTGGGAACATCCCCTCCCCATGGCACGGGCACTTCGCCTGCGAGGTGCCGTGTGAGCCGCCTGCGTTAGATCCGGGGGTGATAAAACGTGTGTAATGTTGCGTTGCAAAAGGAACAATGAATGTAAATGAGTTGGAGAGGGTTTTATTATTAAAGGGAAGATGGATGGTTCAGCTATCTGGTGTGGGAAAAGCCGGTGTCCTTATTAAATGTAATTATCTGCAGCGCTAATAAAAGCCTGCAGATTTCCCCGGGTCAGGCCGCTCTCCGCTCTCCCTGCGCTCCCAAACGCTAATAAGCAGCTGCTGGAAGAGCCTGAAGAGGAGTTCAGAGGAGATGCCCATCACACCGAGTACTTGCTAATTGCTGCTCAAGGAGAACACGGAGCCCATCAGGGCGGCTGCACGACGAGGGTGCTCCGAGCCGTGCAGAAGGGCTGGGACAGCGGGAGACAGGGAGGAAGGAGCTGCTTTTCCCGGAGCGTGACTGGGAATCGCCCCCGCCGTGCCCCTGTGTCCTGCTCCTGCAGCCGCAGGGAGACGCTCGGCTGCTCCTCGTGCTCCGGCTCCTCCTGCCCTGCCCCGGGATGCTGCTGGTGCAATAACAGCACCGCTGACCTCAAAGGCATGAGAACAAAAGCCGGGATGCGGAGGGGAGGAGGAATCATCCCAAATGAGATGCTTCAAAGTGCTTTGATCTGCTATTGTTTTAATTAATGCCTCTAATAAGAATGGGAGATTCTGGATAAAGGATCCCTGGATCATCAATTTAATGAGCTTTCCCTTTGGAGGAGGTGTGAGCAAGGCTGCTGGTCTGCCTTGGAAACTTCCCAGCAGCGTCAGCGCAGGCTCGGCCGTCCTGGGAAAGCTGCGGGAAAGGAGAGCAAGCAGAGACAAAGGCTGGGAAAACAAATACCCTTTTCCAGCTTTCCCTAAGGAAGCACAAACCAATGCAGTCTTTATTGCGTTTAAGGGATGTTTCCAACCTGATCTCTTAGAGCTTCCAGAGGCTGGAGGAAAACCTTCAGGAAACCAAAATGATGCTTTTTGGAGGGCAGGACGGTCCAACCTGTGTGTGTTAGAGGGGGGAGGCTGAGCGAGGTCCCCTGCCCGTGTCTGGAGCCTAGAGCTTTGCTGGGAGCTGCCAGGATCCACTGGCCTGACAGACTCCACCATTCCCAGGCAGCCTTTTCCAGTCTGAGCCCGGCTATTTCCCTTGGTGGTAAATAACACAGCACTGGAGCGGCTGCTGTGCTGAGGATCCCATGGGAAGGGTGGGGATTTCAGCTGGGGAAGGTTTGCTTTCAGTTTTGCCTGACCAAGGAATAACTAGAGGGAATTTTCCCCCCCCCGCCATGTGTCTGTATGCAATTTCAGGGTGGGAAGTTGTCATTTTTTTGCTGGCAGCGTTTGCTGTCAATTCTCAGGGATGTCATCAGAGCTGCAGGACTCGGGCCAGCTCCCATCAAAGCCCATGGAAATGACTTTCTGCTTCCCACAACCTCACCAGGATGGATTTGGCCGTCGTGCTGCTGTTCCAGAACACGAGGTGAATTCAGGGTGCTCCATAAATAATTACCATTAACAGCAAAGCCTGGCACACACTTCCTCAGGTCCTCCCTGGCTGCCAGAGCCATTAACCTGCCTTGGTTTTCCAGCAGGATGGCACCCAAGGCACCTGGTGAGTGATCCCAGAGGTCCCACGGTGCTGGCACTGCCCAGGTTGGGATGTCCCCACAGAAACAGGAGCCTTTCCTCCCCCAGAAATGGAGATTCTCATCTCACAGTTCCTGGTGTCTTTTCTGAAACATCTCCTCTGAGAAACACCATTCCCACCAACCTTGCCTGACACAAGAAATCCCTTTGGCCATGGAACCTGGTGCCTCATGGTGGCACAAACCTCTGTCTCTATTAGAAAAAGGTCCAATTTAACACCCAGCTGGGTTTCTTTGGCTGGTCTCTTTTACATACAGGTGGGGGTTTTTTGGGCTGGCAGGGGTGGCAGAAACCATCAAGATGAAACATGGGGGGCTGTGAGTTCACTCTGTGCTCTGATGGGATGCTTTGGTGGCTGGAAGAGCAGCAGGTGATGGGAGTGGAGGATGCTGAGCCACCTTCATCCCCAGCCCCACAGCAGTTCCTGTCATTGGAAGGGAGCACTGGGTTGAGCTAATGGTTATAAAAAATTCCTTCTGGCACCTTCCCCCTCCCTGCAGATGAGGAAGGAAAGCTGATTTTTTTTGCAGTTTCATTTACTAGAGGCTGAAAGATTCCTGTACAGGGCTGGCTCCCTGTCCTCCAGCTAGTTAGAGCGCAATCCTGCCTAAATTGTCTTTTTGATAACTGTTCTGGCTGCAAGAACAGAGGTTCCTGTGGGGAATTCACACAGGGCTGCCTCCCGCTCCCCCATCCTTCATATTGCAATATTGCTCTTTACCCAGCAGAAGATATTCCTAATCGGCTCCACGGAAAGCAATAAAGCCTTTTCAACACTTCATTGGCTCTGACATTTGAGGCGGGTGGCGGGAGCACAGGTGGAGGAAGGTGCTGCCCGGCCCCTGCGGGGTGTGGGACGTGGGTGCTGGGGGGTGGGTGCTGGGGGGTGGGTGCTGGTGTCTTGTGGGGCATTGCTCCAGTGTGGGGCATCACTCTGGCCTATGGGGTATTGTTCTGTCTGTCTTGTGGGGCAGAATTCCAGTGTGGGGCATAGTTCCATCTTATGGAGCATTGCTTTGTCCATCTTAATGGACATCACTCCATCCATCCATCCATCCATCCATCCATCCATCCATCCATCCATCCATCCTAGGGGGCAGCACTTTATCTTATGGGATATCCCTATATCTCTCCCTCCCTTCCTCTTATGGGGCATCACTCCACCTTTTGGGGCATCACTCCATGTGGGACGTGTCTCTGGGATGTCTGTGGGTCTCTGCAGCACCCCACAGCACCCCAGCACCACAGGCAGCCCCAGTCCTTGCCAGACCTGTGTGTTTCCCACGTGGCTGCAGCTCCGTGGGTTTCTCCCTCTGCTCCACGACCCTGCAGAGCCTTTTCCCACCTCGGAGCTCCCTGTTTGTGGGCTGCAGGCTCCTGCCCCAGCTGTAATGGCTCAGTTTTATGAGGCTGTGCCTGCAGCCGGAACCGCTGCCTCCAAGCCCTGGGAGGATTTGAGCTGGAGCAGGAGCAGCGTGCTGAGCATCCTGGCACGATGCCTCTGCTCCTATAAAGCGTCATGTTTCCAAATGGGTAATTACTGCACTGGGATTTATGCAGTACTTCCTCTAAGTGGTTGTGTGGGCTGCCATTCCTCGATGAATTAAAAAAGAAAAAAAAAATTGAAGAGAAAAAGAAGGATGAAAAATAAAAGGAGCCTGATGCAGCAGTGGTGAGGCGAGGGCAGAAATGAGCTCAGCGTGCTCTGCCCTTACCTGGCAATAATGGGAAAGTGCTCTTTCAATTGAGCTGTTCCATTCTTTTGCCCTGAGCTATGAGAAGTAGATTGGATGAAAATTATCAGGCTCCCTGTCTAGAATAAATATTCTTGAAATGGAGCAAGTCATAAATAAGCGAGCAGCAATATCCTGGGTTATGAAGATATAATTTCTATCTTTAATAGCTGAGTAGGCCCCGGGGACTGTCTGGAAGTGGCCTGCCTGGCCCCAGTATTGATGAGGGGAAAAATACAAACAAGCAAAAAGGAGCTTTTGTTTCTTTAACCCTGAAATTATTGATACTTGGAGGGAAATAACACGGTGCTGCAGCTGGAACGAGTGTCTCCATGGCCGCAGAGGGCGGCGAGCCGCTCCAGCAGGATTAGCCGGGCTCAGCCCATGCTTTATTCCTTGGGAAGGCTGCCCCAGGCTCCCACCAGAGCCCTGCAGCTGCCGGGGGCACCGTGGCAGCATCCCCGGCATGGGGATGGCACTGCTGGCAGATCTTTTTGGTGGGGACACATGTGACAGGAGGGGATGGGGACCTGGTACGGCAACTGGGAGGTTCCCCACCTTCGAGCAAGGCATGGGGGGAGCACCCCCTA
The DNA here is from genome assembly GCA_035222235.1 of Margarornis squamiger. Classification (NCBI taxonomy): domain Eukaryota; kingdom Metazoa; phylum Chordata; class Aves; order Passeriformes; family Furnariidae; genus Margarornis; species Margarornis squamiger. The sequence goes on from JAWWTY010000016.1 coordinate 1,244,305, forward strand.
CCAGACAGGATTTAATAAAATACATATATTTATGCACAGAGAGAATTTCATAAAACACATGTATTTATCTCCAGAACTGTTGCCAGCCCCGCCTTCGGAACCTGCAAGGTGGGACAATAATTAATAAGAGTTGACGGGATGAAGCTCCAATTTTGATGGGATTAGACTTAATGGTTTTATTTTTAAAAGCCATTTAATTACTAATCAGCTCTCCCTTACAAGCTAATACGTGCTGGGGCTGTTTAAAGCAGTCTGTGAGGGGGCTTTGCTGGCGGGCAGCTGGGATGGTGCTTCGGAGCTTCTTAAAAATGTCCTGCTTTTCCTGATCCCCGCTGAGCCGTCTGTGCCAGCAGCATCCCACTGCCCCAGGGCTGGCTGGGAGAGGGAACCTGCCCCCTATCCAACAGCCCTGGAAGTGCCCAAGGCCAGGCTGGACGGGGCTTGGATACCCTGGGATAGTGGAAGGTGTCCCTGCCCATGGCAGGGGTGGAACAAGATGGGCTTTAAGGTCCTTCCCAGCCAAACCAGTCTGGGATTCTGTGATCCCATTATGGGGTGGGGGAGTCAAAGGGATCAGTCAAAGGGCTGGTGCTTCCAACCCTGGTGCTCCCCAGCCCTCCCCACCAACCCCAGCCCCTTCATTTATAACACAACAGAAGCTGTTCCTTAATCTTTTAATTATGTGGAGTGACAGGGATGAAATAACTCCTTTCATTTCTGAGCCACTGACATGATTAAGAACCAAAGTCTGCTGTTTTGGAAAGAAAATGGTGTAAATTGCCCATCATGTGAGATCTGTATCACCTTCCAGGCGATCGGGAGAGCGGTGAATCCATCACCCGAGCCGAGCCGGGGGACGATTGCACCATTATTAAATTATATGTTTTTTAAAAAAGTCGACACGCCGATCTGTTTCGTACCAGTAAATATGTGATTTACATTTAATTCTGAGTAACCTTTCCACGACCAGTGAGGTGTGAAGGAATTTAATGACACAAAGCTACGTTTATGAAGAGCCCATTCATATTCATTAGGCTCACACATTAACAACCCTGCCAGTGACATCTCTCCAGCACCTCCTTTATTGCTGCAGTTACGGGGGCTAAGAGCAGTGAGAGGTGGCATCAAGCCCCCTGCACAGACAAACCCACTGAAAACATCATCCAAAACAGAGATAAATGAAAGCAGGGCTGCAAATTGGACATTCCCAGGTTTGGCAGAGGAAGGGCTGGGAGCAACCTTCTGGTTTAGAGAGATTTTGAGTGAGAAATGGAAGCCTGGAGAGGAATACGCTTATTAACCCTGCAATATTTAGAAAGGAAGATGTATTGAGGCCACAGATCACCTTCTTTAAAGCACCTAAAAAAATTAGGAGACAAAGGAAAAGCCACCCAGCCCTCATCAACATGTTGTAGCTCCACCTTTTTGGAGCACGTGAAACCTGAGGTCCAGCTGTATGAGGGTCAGGGGAGTGTGGGTCACTGCCATGGAAGTGGCAGCTGGAATCATAGAATCACAGAATCATTAAGACTGGAGAAGCCCTTCAAGATCACTGAGTCAAACCATTCCCCCAGCACTGCCAAGGCCACCACTGAACCATGTCCCCAAGTGCCACATCCACATGGCTTTTGGACACTTCCAGGGAAGATGATTCTGCCACACCCCCAGACAGCCTGTTCCAATGCCTGACCACCCTTTCAGTGAAGACATTTTCCCTAATGTTCAATCTAGTTAACCAGTCCAGCCTTGGGGCACCTTCTCTCATGGGGTGAAGGGGATCTCCTGGGATCCCCCAGCTGGTCCAAGCTCATCAGTACTTAACACACGTAAAACACGCTGTTTGAGGAAATTAAAACGTGGTTGGCATTCAAATCTCTCCTGCAGGCCCCTGCCTGATGGTGAAGCAAATGAACCACAACAGTCTGCACCGAGGAAAAATTGGGTGTCTTAGGATGCCATGAGCAAATAATGGAACCAGAGACACTCTGTGTCCATGGGCAGCCCTGTCCGTGTGCACCAGGACATGGACACAGCAGCTGGAAGGCATGAGGGGCATCTCAGTGGTGCTCAGAGTGACCAGTGCCAGGAGGAATCCAGTGCTCATCCTATGCCAGAGAAAATATTTTGCTTTAATCCCTTGCAAAGCACGAGGCGATGGCTCGGGAAGCTCACAGGGAAGCAGCCCCCGTGCCGGGGGGAGCCCCGAGCGCCTCGGTGACCTTGGGAGTGCAGTTTATTTTTCCAGCTTCTTATCTTCATCCCAAGGGAGTCACGTGCTGCCAGCAGTGCTCCCGCTCTGGCCATCGGGAGCTGGTGTGTGAAACCCTGGAGATGCCAAGGGAGCCACTGGCAATGCCTGCTCTCAGCTGAGCCCCCCCTGCACCCTCACTGGCACGGGCACTGCCAGCCCCAATGGTCCTGGGAATGGTTTTATCCCCTGGAATGGTTTAGCCCCCTGTCTCCAGACCCAGCCACTGTAATGGGAGTGGGTGGCTGGCTGTGCCCACCCTGGGCAGCCCCAGCCCCTTCCCACATCATCCCAGCACCATCCCATCATCCCTCACCCATCCCAGCAGCTCCACAGAGGTTCCTGTCACTGTCTGTCCTCCTTCCCTTCAAAGTGGCATTGTTTTCCTGCTGCCCCATGATAAGATAATAATTCCCCTTCCATCCATCCCCTTGAAGGTGTTTATTGAAGCATTTCTTTCTCCTTTAAACATTTTTTTTTTGGCATCCTGATGTCCCCTGGGCACTCCTGGCCCTGCGGCACTGCCGGCTGCCCCCATCCTCTCCCTGATGGATGGACAGGAAACCCTCCTTAGCAACAGGATTGTGATTTTCCTGCTGAAGGTTGCTTAAAATCCAGTGGAAAGAGTAAAAATGACCCTTTGCAGTGTACAAACACTCCCCAGACCTCAGCTGTGGCTACCACGAGGGCATGGAGAGGTGACCCAGCACCACTGATGGGCAAGCGATCCATATTTACCAACCCTCATCCCAGGAAAAACACCTTTTAGAGCCGATGACATTGTGACATGCCCACTCTGAGAGCAGGGAGAAGCGTCTTATGGGCTGCCTGTGCTGCAAATGAAACATTAATTAATTTACCAGCAGGAAGGATATAAATAACTAAATCAGATGGTGCGACTTATTCATGAGGTCCTGATGGAAGGCAATTGTTATTCCTGGCTGTGCAGGTTAATGAACATGCTCTCCTTTTCCCAGCATCACACGCTAAAAATACAAGCAGGCCAAGTCTTGCCTGGTGGGTCCCATCCCCCCCATCCCACAGCTCCAGAGCCCTTGGAGGGGACCCACGCCTGGGGCTGTGGGTGCAGGGCAGGGCATGGATTTGGGGTCAGGAAGGAGAAGTGTGCAGCAGTGGAAGGGAAGATGCTCCCAACAGCCAGAAATTCAACCTGCTTTGAACACCCCTTCCTTGGATGGTGTGCAGGGAATCAGGGAGCCATTGAAGCATGGAATGGTTTAGGTGGGAGAGACCTTACAGACCATCATTTTCCTCACCACCCTCACAGAGAAGGTAATACCCCATCTATCCCTGCCCTCTGGCAGTGGGAAGCCATTCCCTGTGTCCTGTCCCTCCATCCCTTGTCCCAGGTCCCTCTCCAGCTCTCCTGGAGCCCCTTTAGGCACTGGAAGGGGCTCTCAGGTCTCCCTAGAGCCTTCTCTTCCCCAAGTGAACACCCTCGGCTCTCCCAGCCTGGCTCCAGCACTCCTGAAGTTTTAGTGTTGTGGTGTCCTTGGTTTCTCCTGAAGCTGGGGTGTCACTGTGTTCCCAAGCCTGCTGCAATGTCAGTTGTGAATATGCAGGAATATGCTCTCCCAGACTCATGGACCTGCTGCAGAAGGTGTTTGGTTGTTGGGCAGCAACACCCCAGTGAGGTCGTGCCAACAGGGCCTCAATGCACCATGATTAAATCCAGGGACATCCCTGTGCCCAGCGAGGGCATCGTGGCAGGAGCAGCCCCTTCTCCTGCTCCCTGCCCCAGCAGCAGGTCCCTCAGAGCCACAGCAGCTCCCACTCTGGCTCTGGCAGATCTTGCCTTGCTTCCCCTCGAGCAGAGATTTTCCACAATGTGCTGCCTTTTCATTTGCCAGTGCTTAAAAGGATTGGAAAGATTAGGAGATTTCAATTTAGCAGCAGGCAGGCAGTATGTCAGGCAGCTTCCTGCTCCAGAATAACATGCCCTCATCAATAACACCAGCCCTCAGCCACGAAAATGCTTGAAGGTGAAAACAAGATTTTTTTTAAAAAAGGAGGAACTAAAGAAAAACAAAGCGACAGAGCCCCAGCCACCTCTGCTTTCGGTTTCTGCGGGTGTGAAGCTAAAATTGCTAAACTTGAAGCAGATGCTCAGCCTGTGCTCCCTGAGTTTACCAAAATCCTGGTTTTATTTGCCTGGCTCAAGGGGCTGCTTGTGGAGAAAGAGGAAAGATGGATATTCAAGGTGGTGGGTGCCCAGGCAGCTGGAGACAGTGCAGGGAGAAGACTGGAATTGAGTCATGTTGATCAGCATCCTTTGGGATGGGAGAGGGGCCTGTGTATTCCTCAGGATGGGAGAGGGGCCTGAGCATCCCTGGGGCTGGCAAAGGAGCCTGAGCATCCCTCAGGATGGGAGACGTACCCCAGCATTCTCTAGCTTGGGAGTGGTATTCCAGCATCCCCCATCCCAGGAGCATGCTGCAGCCTAGGACTGGTACTCCAGCATCCCTGAGATTGGGAGTGGTACCACAGCACTGTCCATCCTGGGAGCAGTTCCCATTCTCCCAGCCCAGGAGCAGTACCTCAACATCCCCCAGCCTGGGAGAGGTACCTCAACATCCCCCAGCCTGGGAGAGGTACCTCAACATCCCTCAGCCTGGGAGAGGTACCTCAACATCCCCCAGCCTGGGAGAGGTACCTCAACATCCCCCAGCCTGGGAGAGGTACCTCAACATCCCTCAGCCTG
>JAWWTY010000016.1:1249374-1264802 GCA_035222235.1 Margarornis squamiger
CTCAACATCCCCCAGCCTGGGAGAGGTACCTCAACATCCCCCAGCCTGGGAGAGGTACCTCAACATCCCTCAGCCTGCCCAGCATCCCCCAGCCCTGCAAGCAGTACCCCCACACCACCCATTCCAGGAGCTGTCCCCCATCGTTCCCCAGCCCGGGGCAGTGTCCCAGTGTCCCCCAGCCCGGGGCAGTGTCCCAGCCCTGCTGCTGCACATGCCCTGGCTGTTATTAAAACGTGTAGCTGCAGTCAGCGCCCCGCGATCGGCTCCGAGATATCATTGTCAGCCGCCGTAGCGTGACTTTTTTTTCCCTCCTCTCTTTTCCCTTTGATTGGAATAGAGCCTCCTGGGAGACGTGAACTCATCGCAAATGGCTTCCCAGGGATGGGAGCAAATGAAATGTAACAAATCTCCATTTGCAATTTTGGGGGCACGTGACTGGAATGGGAATGGGGCTGGCGGAGCTGAGCTCTGCCTCGGTGTGCTACCAGCAGTCAGTGGCTGCTGCCTGCTAAAATAAGCCCTTTATCACCTTCATCCTTCATTTCCAGTGCAGCTAAATAATACAGCAAAATGGCACAGCCCAGCCCACTCAGCCCAGGCCTTTGGCTTCTTGGCACGGGCACAAGGGAGAAGATTTTATTCCAGTTTTCTTCAGAGCTCTCTAACTCCCTGTTCAAAATGAGGATTAAGGGGGGGTCGTTATGGTGTGGAAAAGCTTTCAGGGGGCTGCAGAGCTCTCATGCCTGGTGAGCTCCGTGCATGTCTGGGCCAGGCCATGCCATGCGGTGTCATGCCATGCCATTCTGTGCCATGCCATGCCGTGCCATGCTGTGCTGTATCAACCCCTTCCAAAGCCCCCTCACTTTCAGCTCTTACATCTTACTCTGTGCCCTTACATCTGCCCTTACAGCTCCCTATGGCTTCACCAGGGACACCACTGGAGTCTCCCTGTGCGCAGATTCTGTAATTTCTCCCTCAGTTAGGCCATTCCTCACCATGGGCAGAGCCAAAGCTGTCCCTGACCACAGCACAGCATGGAAACACCGACCATCCCATGGCCCGGCCCTGTGCTGCTCAGGTAGTGCTGATGGCCATGAGGCTGCTTCAGCTGAACCACAGTGTTCCAGGATAGTGGGTTTGGTTTACTTTCTAACCTCCCATCAGGATCAGTTGCCATTGTCACTCCACTGGAAGGCTAAACAGCCCTAACCTCACGGGGTTAAGGCCTTGTGGCGTTAAGGAGTTTCATGTTCCTGCAGCAGAACAGGGACGAGATGGGCTTTAAGGTGCTTCCAACCCAAACCATCCTATGATTCTATGAAAGAAAATCCTTGCTGGCCAGTAACCTTCCAAAGAACATCCCTGAGCGTGCCTGGGTCTGGGTCTCCATCCCACCACAACAGGGATCCAGCCCAAAGGGTGGGCACATGCTGGGCACGGAGCTCTGGGCTCATCCCGTGCTGCTCTGGGGTTTATTTGTTATGGATTTTTCTGGGAATGCTGATGATTGGTGCCATTTGTGCCCTTCCCACCCTGTCACCCCATGGAGCTCGGCTGGGTACAGGGGGCCCAGCTCACCCTTGAATCCCCCCTCAGCATCTCCAGCCCTTTGCTGAGCTCACTTTGTGTGATCCAGGTGTGGGTTGGGGTCACGACTCAGGTTATTTGCTGTGAGATTCCCAACCCCCCTGCCACGGATGCACTGTGGTCCTGGTGCTGTGCAGCTCTGTGCCCACAGCTCTGATTTCTTTTTGATTCCCTGTGATTGACAAACCTGCACTGTGTGGGCTTGAGGCTTTGGGTTGGTTTTGGCTTGTTTTATAAATATCCAAGCGGCTTTGGCAGCCGAATGGAAATGCTGAGCCTGACGAGTAACAGATGTAATTTTACAGGAGCATTAACTGATCCACAGGGTTAAGTAGATGTGAACACAAACACAAAAATCCCTGGGTTTGTGAGCTCTGCCTGGGAAAGCCCCATCCTACCCCAATTACTCATGTCCCATCCTGTGGGTGGGACCTCTCCGTTTGAGCCCTGCTCCTTCACACCCACAGCAGTGTCACCTCTGCTCCGGGGGCACATTCCCAGGGGGACAGCGGAGTCATCCATGGTGGGACCCAGCCAGGGAACTGTCCCAGTGCCCAGCCCTGCCCAGAGCCAGGCTGCAGGTGTGGTGTGGGCAGGAGGTGCAGGCAGGTCCCACCTGGGGATGCATCACACCCTGGGCACAGCACCCTGTGGGACGGAAGGGGTGGAAATGTCCTTGTCAGGAGGGGACTGAGACAGGGAGGTGAGGCAGGGAGGTGACTCTGTGACATTTGGAGGAGCTTGTGTGAGATGATGGAAGTGAAAGGTGACACAGAGGGGCTACAGCCACCAATCCTCACTCTAGAGCATTTCTGCCTCTGGGGATGCAGCTTTTCCCACAGATCTCCTCACAGAGCAGTGAAGGGATGTGTGTTTTGCTGGAAGATGGAGTAGCTCTTGGGAGCAGGGGCTGCCCTGGGTTTGGGGTCAGTCCCTCGCATCCATTGGGAGGCCTTAGGACCACAGTCATCCATGGGACAAGCTGTGCCAGGCTGTGCCAGGGAGGGAGGGTGTTTCTCCACTTCTTTATTTTCCAGGAGGAGAGTTAATTTTAGCAGAACAAACAGAGGAGGAAGGCTGTGCTAATGAGACACAGATGAATCTCGCTGGCTCCCAGGGTGTCCGGGGAGCTGTTTTTCCAGCACTAATAACCCAGCCTACAACAATGAGCGAGGCTGATATTGTTTGTTATTGCTAATAGATGCTGGTGATAACTTTATCTGCAGCTCTGAGAGCTCCTGGCTGGCAGCGCTGGGAAGGTGCCTGGCACCGGCACTCACAGCATCCCGAATGCTGTGCCAAGGGATCCGTGCTGTTTGGTGTGTGTCCCCCTGGTTGTCCCACCAAAGGATGGACTCTGTGGCCATCCCTCAGGTGGGAAGGGAGCCTGGGGAAGACACTCTGTAATGGTGAAGGTGGCTGAGCACTGGGGAAGGCCCTGGGGGAGGTGGTGGAGCTCCCACCATCCTCAGAGCACTTAAAGCCCATGGTTCTGGCAATGCCACTGGGAATGCTGGGTTAGTGACTGGCCTAAGGGAGGAATTGCCAGCAGATGGAAGATAGGTGGCCCCACTGAAAATGTCAGTGGCCAGGGAGAGAGTGGCAAGAGCCCGAGCTGAGGTGATAGGGCAGCACAGGGAGGGATTGGTGTCCAGCATCCTTCTGCCAGGCAGGAATATCTGGGGGACACAAGAACCTCTGATGGAGAACCAGCCCCTCCGGTGAAGTGCATCCCATTCTGAGGCCTTATTTAGAGTCACACATGCCACAGCAGGTGGTATATGCCAGAAACTCCACTGAAAAACACCCTCAAAGGCTCTCAAATGCTGAGTACAATGACAGGATTCCAGGTGGGTCTCTGGGTTCTCTGGATTATCAAGCAGTCGGGTGGCTCTGCTGGGCTTTCTGGGTCCAGGAATGTTTCCCTGGGGAATTCCAGTAGCAAAACCCCCCGAACCCCTTGCTTCGAAATCCTTTTCTCTTGAAAACCCTGGCCCTGATTTGTTAAAGAAATGACTCTAAAAGCAGAAGCCACGGCGGGGGCAGCTGGTTCCAGCCAGCCCCTCTTTGATTGCCAACCACAGCTCTTTGTGCAGCTGGGGGGTTGCACCCTTGGTGTGGGTCCTGCCGGGGCTCTGGCCCGTCCGCAGCGGTGAACCTCCGGCGGGGACACAACCACCAGCAGCCACAGCTTCGGGTTCACACGCGACCGTGGAGCACAAACTGCTCAGAGGAAAGCGAGAAAAGGGCAGAGAGATGCAAATGCAGTGGAAAAACTGACTGTGAGCAGAGGAGCTGGTTCAGCTTTGCCGTCTCGCAGCAGGGCAGTTTCGACCAAGGTGTTTTCTGTCTTGCTCTTTTCCCCCCAGTATCTGATCCTGTCAGAGAAGCCATTTCACGGGTGTCTGCAGCTCCCAACCAGCCTGGAAGTTGCAGGCTTGCAGGGAGGGAAGTGCCACCAGGAAAACAAATCCATAAGAGTCTGAGGGATATTTATTTTCATATCTACAAAGCGAGCCTGCAGAGAGAGGCACAGGGATGTTTCGTTTCCAGTGCTGGAGCCGAGCTCTGAAATCACTTCCCGATGGGTTTGGGTTGTAGGGGAGGTGTTTAGCTGAATCACAGTTAAGTACAGGAGGTACCAAACACAGCCTTAAATCCATGCTTATTCAGGAAAGATCTCTAGGCATGTAATTAACTTTAAGCACATGCTTAGGTGCCTTACAAGCGGGGATGCTTTGCTGAATTAGGGCCGTAATTACCGGGCTGCTACTGTGTCTGTGTCCATGTTTACCCCGTGGGCGCTCCATGGAACACAGCCCGGGCCACTGCGGCAACATCGGCGGGACAAGCTGGGCACCCTGGCCCCAGGGACGGCCTCGGTGGTGTGTCTGCAGCCAGCAGGTCCTGGAGGTGTTTGGGAGCTCCAGCAATGAGCGATGCCAAAGCCCTTTGGGGTTCAGCACCGCTGTGACCCCCAGCTCCGCTCCCAGGGCTGGGATCAGCTCATCACTGCAGAACCTGCCCCTCCTCTTGTGCAAAGAGCCAGCGCAGCTGTATCAGCCCTGATAAACATCTGCAAGCCGAGCAGGGCTCTGGAGGGGCTGGTGGCTTCATCCGAGGGCTGTCCCAGGCTGGGAACAGCTCCGCTGGCCAGCTCATGTGCTCCTCCGAGCTCCCGACTTCCCAAAGGGATGAAGAGCACGGGCAGGAAAATGCCACGAAGCCTTTGGAGACACGGGGCGATGTATTTATAGCCAAGACTTTCATGTCACAAACACAGGAGGCCAAACCAAACACGCCGAGGCTGCAAGAAAGCAGGAAATGAAACCGGATCGTCGCTCGCCAGAGCCCTCGGATGAGGGTGAAAGGCAAACGTGAGCACGGCAGCTGCTGCCGGTGTGGGCGGCAGAGCCGGGCGCCAGCCCCATCCTTGGTGTGGGAATCCTGCTCCAAGTCCAACCCTGGCATCAAGAGGTTAATGGGTGAAAATGTTCCCATTTTCACTTGCCTGTGTCGTGCACTCATGGGACAGGTGGCTTCAGGCTTTGCAAAGCAAATATAACCTTCGTTTGGAAACCACAGTGGCTTTCGAGGGGCTCTGTGAGGAGCACAGGATCACAGAATCCCAGGATCACAGAATCCCAGAATCACTGAGATTGGGAAAGGCCTCCAAGGCCATGAAGTCCAACTTGTGACCCATCACCCTCTTCTCACCCAGCCCAGAGCACTGAGTGCCATGTTCAGCCGCTTCTTGGGTACCTCCAGGGATGGGAACTCCACCACCTTCCTGGCAGCCCATTCCAATGCCTGACCACCCTTTCCAGGAAGAAATTCTTCCTGAATTTCAGAACATGGCTCTGACAGGCTTCCTCTTGGAGCTGCTGGGTGCTGCTTTGTGATGAGCCTCTCCCTGCTCTGCTCCCCTCCTGTCATGCACCTCCTTTCTGTGTGAGACACCCTGGCCATGCTCCTGTGCCCTCGAGGGTGGATACAACCTGGGAAACCTGGTCTAGTGGAAGGTGTTCCTGACCATGGCAGAGGGTGGAACAAGATGAGCTTTAAGGTCCCTTCCAACCCAAATCTTTCCAGGATTCTGTGATTCTGTGTGTTTCAGGGTCAGCTCTGGGTGGCTTTGGCATGTACCCGTGTGTCTGACACTTGGGGAGGTTGGTCCCTGCCATGGGCACTTCTTCAAAGCACCCAACCAGCAGTACCATCCACGGGCCTGCTGCACCCAGGGGGATGCTGGAGCCTCCTGGGAGGATTTGGCCCTCGATGTCTGACCTTGAAGAAACTCTGCTAACCTGTTCTCACTTCCTCCAGAATTGTTAACCTGGGTTATGAGGATATTTTCCACGTATGACAGATTGCAACACCAAGCCTGGAACCAGAATGACGCTGATTAAAGAACAAGCCCCACGTTTAAGGCAGTGTAATGATTTCCACCGAACTTAATGGCTGCGAAACAGAAACAAGTTATCGCTGGCACATCAAAGAGCTGGAAAAATGTAGTCAACGGTACCTTTGAGCTATTATGCATATCAAGTGGCAAGATAGCATCGTGAATAATAAGGGATTTGCAGCGAGGTTGCACAAACAGCAGTGAAGCAACGCTCACCACGCACCTCCTCCCGGGCTACATCAAAAGCCCGAGAGAAGGGCAACTCATTTCCAAATTGCTGCACATCCAGAGGCAGTCAGAGGCAGAGGCCTCAAGATCCTCCAGAGGAGGCTGGGACATGACACAGCTCAGGGGCCAGAACGAGGGATTGGCACGCAAGGCCAAGTGCTGAAGGGATCAGTTTTGGGTGTCACCAGGTCTGGCATAACCCCAGATGAACTCCTCGTGCCCCTGGGAGGCCAAAGCTTCCCTCACCTGGCAGTTGCTCCATCTTTTTTCTAAGCTTCCTTCTTCACCAGGTTTTCATTTGTTCCAAATAAATAACAGGGAGATCACTGGGGGCAGCTCCCTTTATCCCTTTCTTTTCGGGCTGGCTTTCTGGTTGCCTTGGCACTGCCTCAGAAAAGCTGTTTCTCTCCCTGCTTTCTGAGCCACCAGGTGTTTCATATACTCTGAGCATTGTCCATGTCAATGTCCCTCAAACAAATATTAGGGGTGTTAAACTTCCCTGTGCCACCTCTCCTTGCCTAATCCTTGGAACTATACAAGGCCAGGTTGGATGGGGCTTGGAGCAACCCGGGCTAGTGGAAGATGTCCCTGCCCATGGCAGGGGGTGGGATGAGATGATTTTTAAGAGCCATTCCAAACCAAACAGTTCTGTGATTCCATGATTCTGTGACTCCTTGGATGGGCTGTTCACTCTGATCTCTTTGGAGCAGGGCGAGCAGAAGACTTGCTCAACCTTTCTGTCCTGTCAGCTCCAATGAGACTAAAATGACATTGGATTAGAAGATATTTTTGGTGTTCCCCTCCTGAGAGCATCCAGGAGCACGTGGGGTTGTGGGCACATCGCTCCTGAAGCCACCACAATGAGGGGACAGAGCAGGTCCATGTGGCTGCCACTGCCACCATGACACAGAGGTGCATCCCCCAAAGTTTGCCCAAGCCCTGGCACATCCCACCTCGTCTCCCTGGGCTGGTGTCCGGCGGGAGGAGATAAGCCAGGGGCTGGGATTGCTAAGGGCCCGGCACACCTCAGCACCAGACGGCTGCTTAGTAAGGCTTTCCCAGCCCTCAGCAATTACAAGGCGAAGAAAGAAATACACTTGACTTGCAAATAGCGCTGGTTGGGCAACGAGTGAGTCTCTCAACCCACAGCAGTAGCCCCGGGGCTCGCGGGGCCGCCTCAGTCTGACACAGTTAAATTTTCGCAGCGAGTGCTGATGACAGAGGATTACAAGAAGGAACAGTCCATCCTCAATAAATGGTTTCACTCGAGAGCTGCAACCCAATTTGCTAATTCCTCTGGTATTTCTGGCAGCGGCGCTCGCTGCACGCCTCCCATGCTAACGCCTTCCTCCAGCACCTTCCTCCGCCGGCGCATCCTTCGGGGTTATCCTGATTTTGGAAGGGATTAAACCGGCCCATTACTCACCAGCCATCCGTCAGTGGCTGAGGAGCTGCATGTGTTCCTGGAGAAGTGGGTAGGGTGGCGTGGGATGGGGAGACCGGGACAGGCTGGGAGGGTGACGCTGTGTGGGACGTGGAGCCCTGATCTGGGGGAGGGGACACAGTGCCACCCAGTCACACCACAGGTATTTTTAAATGGCTTTTTCACAGTTTTATTCTCATCCAGTGCCTGTTTGTCTCATGTCCCAGGACGTGTTGGGAATCCTGAGCAGCAAAGGTTTGAGCAGGAAAATAAAGTCACACCTGGGCAGGAGCTCTGGTTGCTGCCAGCCCTTGGATGCTGCTCTGGCTTTGCCATGGCCAAAGGGCTCTTCCTCACCATGAGCACCAGGAATTCAGGGCCTGATGGACATGGGGATGGTGATTTGAAGTTGTCTGTGTTCCCCACACCAAGACACTTGTGTCCCCCACCTTGAGCCTGTGATGTCCCCCATCCTGACCTGCCTGTGTGACCCACCCCAAGCGGCCCATGTGTCCCACCCTGACACAGCCATGTCCCCCATTGCAGGGCAGCTCTGCTCCATCCTGCTGAGCAGGGCTGGGGTGATGCCACCTCCCTGCCCTGAGCACCTGAAGCACTGGGCCCTGGGAATTAACTTCATCTCTAACGACTCCAGTAGCTGAATTTGCAATTATTTCCGTATAGAATTAGCTTTCCAACTCCACTTGCAGCAGCCATGACCTGGCTCCACATGTGCCCAAGATGGCAAATCCTCTGCCTGCAATGAAAATAAGACAAACATCCAAATTAAATGGAGCATTAGAGGAAGATCAAGATGGTATTAATATTCAATTAGAAACGATTAGGGTGAGACTAAGGATGACTCTTCTATTATTGCTTTTTTTGCAGGTGGGCTTTTCCTGCTGCTGGAGCCAGGATGGGAGAAGGGGACCATCCCCACGTCCCCAGGAGGATGATGGAGGGACCAGGTGCTGGTCCTGAGCCCCCAGATGAAGGAGTGCCATCAACTAGAGAAAATGAGAAAGAATTGCAATTTCTGGTGCTGAACCAGCCTGTTCTGAGCAAGTCAGGAGAGGGGCAGAGGAACAAGTCCCACACAGTGGGGAGGATCCAGCCCCTCTTTGCCATTCCCATCCCCACAGCCACGGAGCACAAAGGCAGGATTGGGGCAGCAGAATAACTGGGCTTGTTTGTGTTTCCAGGCTGTGCATGAATAAAACATCTGGGGAGCACAGGCTGTCTTTGTCCAGCTGCTCTGGGTTTTGGAGAGCAAGATTTTAATGGCACCAAAAGAAATGACTGATTGTTCCATCCGATTGTGCCCAGCTGAGGGGCTTCCTCTGGGCACAGACCCTTAACTTCTCCCAAACAAGACCGAAGTGCCCTCAGGGGGTGGCTCTGATGGCTCTGGTGCTCTGATGGCTCTGCTGATGCTGCACAGCCCTGGGTGCCTGTCCCACCTACTGAGCTGCTTCTGAGAAAAGTCTTCATGAGAAATGAGTCACAGGCAGAATAATTGAAACTTATGATGTTTTGGAGGATAAAGGGCTCAGAGCAGCTCACGCAGAGCTCTGCCTGCACCCCGAGCAGCTTCCTGAGGCTCTGATCCAGAGGGTGCCAGCCTGGAATGGTTTGGGTTGGAAGGGACCTTAAAGCTCCCCTCATTCCACCTGCCATGGGCAGGGACACCTTCTAGTAGACCAGGTTGCTCCAAGCCCTGTCCAACCTGGTCTGGAACACTTCCAGGTATGGAGCATGCTCTGCTTCCAGATGTTTTTGAGTATCAGCCCCAGCAGGTGACCAGAGGAGCCCACCCTGGGGCCATCCCAGCTTACCACTGGTCCAGAGTCAAAATGAGGAAAATTCCTAAAGAAACAGGTATTTGCTGGAAAATGTTTAATCCCAGAGGAGCAGCAGCAGACACGGGAGTGGAAAAGCTGCTCTGGCCTTGGCTGGTTCCCCCAGCCCAGAAATATCTGGGAAAACTCATCCTCCCATTGAGTCACGCTGCAGGCAATGGGGGAAACGGCACTTACGATAACAACAGCAATAATTATAATGATGATAATAATGAATAATAATAATGAATAATAATAACAAACAACCAGTTCACTGGGAGCCTAGTGGAGCAGAGTCTGCCCAGTGGGGTTACTCATCCCCACCCAATGCCCCATTCCCTGTGTCTGGCCCCACAGGATCCCTGTGGCCCCAAGCGTTGGCACTCCTGTGTCCCTGTGGATGTGACACCTGTGCCACCCCTGTGGCCACTGCTTGGGGTGCAGAGCCACTCTCAGCAGGGTGACAGGTGCTTTGAAATAGTTTATTGTGAATAATGGGGCCTCTAAAATATTCCCAAGCAAGTGCTTGGGATGTGTTTTACATTTCATGTGATTTTCCTTTCTTACAGATGAAACCTCTCCACGGCCGCTCGGCTCAAGGAGAAGCTGTTGAGGTGAAAAGAAATGATTAAAAGGTCTGATGTTTTTCCCCCCTCAAACAGCAACAACTTTGATGGCACCAAATTAGCGACAAAATGTTCCTTCCAAGCAGGCGGTTTATAATTGGAGACGAGGATTTTTTTGTACTTCCCAGCCAAGAGTGATTTCAGCGGCTCCGATGATTACACTGAGTGTGTGCGTGCCCCCATCAGCCCCGGTCCCAGCTCCCACCATGGAGCACATGGAGCACATCCCTGTCCCCTCCACAGCGGCTGCCTCCACTCCTGCCACTGGGATGAGCTTATATAGGGCTGTGTTTTGGGGAGGAGTGTTTTTGGGAAGGAGCAGAGCTGCCAGCCATGGCAGGGGCGAGCCGTGGAAAACCGGGTGCTGGTTAATCCTGCCGGAGACACTTGGGAGAGCAGAAAAGCAGGAGGAGTGGCATGTGATTGCTGATTGCTCGCTACAGGCATGTTGGCTCTGCATGTGTAAAAACAATAATTAAACGAAAGATGTGGGAGGATTATTAAAGGTTTTATGGCATCTAATCCTTTTTGAAACCTTTCTGTAGGCTGGAATCTGAGGCTGGAGCAATAAAAATGCAAACTACACCCAGATTAATTCCGGGCACCATTATTTTCCCTCCCCAGCCCTTGCCCTCGGTGTTTACAGGGCTGTGGGAGCCGGATGGGAGGCAGGAGCTGGGATGGGCATTGCCTTGTGCTGGTGATGGTGGGATGCTGTGGGTTACCGGATACAAGGCTGAGGGGCCTTGGCAGCCTCACACCAGCCCCGGGGCTCCCAGATTGGGGAACCACATCCAGCTGGATGCAGGATCCACACTGACACAAGGTCACGTGTGCATGTGAACATATAGACACACAGCTCCAACATATAGACATATATATCTTAACTCCATCTTCCAGAGATGCCCCTCGGGTGCTGCTCCCAATCCCTCTGTCTGGGGACTGAACTGAGCAATCCCAGTGTTCCTGATGTGGATATAAATAAATAAATGAATGAATGCAGGCGCCTTTCGCATTTCAAAGCTGGGAGATTTTCTCTTCCTTCTTTTTTCTTTTTTTTTTTTCTTATTTTTTTCTCCCCTCCTTCGGAATGGCTTATCTCCATGAAATTAGTAATTGGCATTTCTTTCTGAAGCCGGGGAAAGCGCCAGCAGCCGGTAACACCCACGCGACACTCCATTCTCTCCGAGAGGCCCCGCAGCCAAAGCAGCGAGGCTAATAAAAATAATAACAAGGAATTAAAAGGGGGAGGGGGGTGTAAGAAGAGAGACGGAAAATGCTGAAATCAGATTTTACTTTCCCTTTTGCTTCCCTGGTGTTTTTCGGGTGTGTAAAGCTGCATCAGGCCGGGCAGCCAAGGGCGGAGGGCGGGTTTCAGGCACCCTTTGGAGGAGCAGGTGACTCAGGGTGCTGGGTGCTCCCTCCCGGCCCCGACCAGCCCTTCTGCAGCCCTGGGTGCAGACGCGGATTTACAAAACCCCTTTTCATCTCCGAAGCGCCCTCGGGGCATCCTCCTCCTCCCCCGGAGCTCCCGGCCTCGCCTGGCACGTCGGGGCGGCAACCCTGAGCCAAAACAGGTTTTGGCTGCTGATTTCCAGCTGCTCATTAGCGCTGGGTTCTTCTGGTTGGCTTCATTAGGGTTTTTTTCCATGTGTGCCAGCTCATCCTGCCCTGGTGCTGCTGCTTGGAGAGCTGAGAGTCAAACCCGTGCCTAAAGGGGCTCCAGGAGAGCTGGAGAGGGACTTGAGACTAGCGACAGGACAAGAGTGAATGGCTTCCCACTGCCAGAGGGCAGGGTTAGATGGGATACTGGAAGGAATTATTCCCTGGGAGGGTGGGCAGGCTCTGGCACAGGGTGCCCAGAGAAGCTGTGGCTGCCCCTGGATCCCTGGGAGTGTCCAAGGCCAGGCTGGACGGGGCTTGGAGCAACCGGGGCTAGTGGGAGGTGTCCCTGCCCATGGCAGGGGGTGGTCCCTTCTCTGCCCAGCTATTCCATGATTCTATAAAACCGGTCTCCTGGGCTTATCCTGTGTTATCCGGGGTGGGTCTGGGGTCAGGGGCATCCAGAGCGACCCTCGGGCTGTTCCAGCATCCGGTGCCTTGTCTGGGGGAGCTGAGAATGGAGGAGCGGGGCCGTTCCCGGGCAGGGTGTGCCCGGTGCCTCATCGAGGGCTGCGGCAGATCCCTATCGTACATCCCATCCCAAGCTCCCGAAAACCAACCCGGCCTGCCAGCGGCGGGCGAGCTCCGCGCACCGCGGATCCAGCGGCACATCCCTGCTAATCCCCCTGGAGCTGCTCATGCCGGCCCCGCCCGGAGCCGATGGTTATCAGTGTGGGAGATCCTGGGTGCAGCCCGACGCCCCGGCCCTGCCGCAGCTTCCCGGTGTGTCTGCGCCCCTGTCGCTGTGCCCAAGGCTGCCGCAATCCCTGGCGGAGAGGCGGGATGGCACCTCTCTCCCGCTCGGCTGCTGCTCCGGTTGGATGCCCCAGTCCACCAGCAGAGGCACTGGGGCGGACTGGGGGGTTAGAGAAGGGGACTGGAGGTTGCATCCCCCCGATCCCGCTCCTCCGCAGGCTCCTGGCCCTGGCTCTGCTCCCCGGAGCGGTAATTCCCTCGCACTGCTCCCAGCACAGCTCCCTGAGTGGGTTAATTACCTTAATAAATAGAAATTCCAGCGTGAATTAGAGCACGCTGTGGTTTCCAGCCTGGGCTTTAACCAGCGCCCCATTTAGTGCCAGTAACCCGCTGCTGACACTGCGGGGGGTGGATGAGGCTGAGCTGGGCACAGGGGGAACATCCGTGGGAAGGAGCCGCAGATTCCCCGTGCCCTGCCCATGCTGCACACCCCCTTCCCATGTCCCTCATCCCTCCCACCCCTCCCATTCTTCACGATCCTTCCCATCTCTCTCATCCCTCCCCATTCCTCCCATCCCTCCCACCCCTGACATCCCTCCCATCCCTCGCCTCTCCCCCAGCCACACTGGGGGACACAGGCACCAAACTCCCACTGCAAAGCGTGGAACATCCATGAAGTCATCAGGAATTTGGGTTTCCTTAAGCTGGGTCCCTGGCCATGTGCACACACAGTTCCCAGGATCCTTTAAACTGAGGAGAGCCTGAATAGGCTGGTGTAGAACCTGGGCTGGGGTCCCTCTGGATTTGGGTAGAGGGGCAGCATCCTCATTCCCTCCACCATCCCAGCTTCCTGCAGGAGCCAGGCCCCAGCGAACCACTGTCATTTTTATATTTCTGCTCTCTCTTTTCCCAGCAAAGCCAAAAGCACAAAAATTGCGCTGAATCGATTTTGGGCCCTCAAGTTTCGACGGGTCCCATTTGTGGCGGTTTCGGTGCCCGGTGTCTGTGCCGGCACCTCCATCATCCCATTACACGGATGACACGCGGGCCGGCACCGCCGAGGAGAAACAAATTACCTAATAAATCAACTCCCGGGAGAGAAAGCGGACAGAGCTATTAGGCTGCTCTGGAGAGGGTAGAAACAGATAGGGATGGAGCGAGGCTGGAAAGACTGGAGAGGGTGGATCTGCACCCAGAGATGGCTCGTCTGTGCCTGGCTGCTCTGTGGGCTCTGCCTGGACGCTCCATGGACTGTGCCTGGACGCTCCATGGACTGTGCCTGGGCGCCTCATGGGTTCCACACCACAGGTCCATAACATTTATCTCATCAAAGGCTCTGGAAGTGAATCCCTGGGCACATGGACTGGGAGGAGGTTAAAGAGGCTGGGGGTGTTTTTTTCCACCTCTCCCTTTCCCTGAATCCTCCTTGCAAGTTCTCATGGCTTTAACGAGAAATTCCAAGCTTTCAGGAATGAGCCTGCTCCAAACCATCAGGTCTTTGCGGCCATCCCTGCACAGCCCTGATTTCATTGTGGGATTATAATTAGCAACTACAATGCCATAATTATGCACCACTTAACTTCTTGGCTTTAATATCTGTGTGAGGCAGCATGAAAGCAAGTGAGCAGGATCCCGGTGCTCTGACGGGGAGGGGGGAATAGGGAGGGAAGAAGGCATTTCCAAGGGGTGTCATCCTGGCGTGCAGCTCCAGCTGCCCTCTCCCAGAGCCATCCCTATTGTTCTCGGTGAGAACTGAGCGGGGCTGCGGCCGGAGGAGCCCGGAGGAGCCCTCAGCCCCGCCGGGGCAATGGGCAGAGGAACAAAAGAGGGCTGCAGGAAGGAAATGCTTCAGAACCTTCTAAAGGCTCCTCTCAGCAGCAGAAAGGCTTTTGATTTTTATCACTTTTGTTCTTTCAAATAACCTACCCTTAACCTTTTTGTATTTCCCTTGCTGGGCCAGCGAGATAGTGCTGGGAGTGCTAGGAACTCTTGGCTCCAGGCTGCTGGTGGGGAAGCCTTGGATCTCTTTCTGGCGTTCCTTGCCTTGTGTCCCATCTGCCTCTTCACCTACAGCAGAGTCGTCTCCGCTGCAGCGTCCACAGGCCACCCCAGGGTCTGCTCCATGGTCCCCTGCTCTCCCCTGCCTCTGGGATACCTTGATTTTGGGTGGTTGCTTCTCCAAGTCCACCACGGCCATCACCCCCCCGTGTCATTTAACTCATCAAAAGCTGCCCCACAACTCATTATTCTGGATAAATTAAATTGTTTGTAATTGATAAATTATGCAAAAGTGCCTGCCAATTCCGAAATGTAGAGCTGATATCAACCCACCCAGGGGGACTCATTCTAATTTTATCTCTGCCTTGCATTGTGCCTTGCCTGCTTGATGTATGT
The DNA here is from genome assembly GCA_035222235.1 of Margarornis squamiger. Classification (NCBI taxonomy): domain Eukaryota; kingdom Metazoa; phylum Chordata; class Aves; order Passeriformes; family Furnariidae; genus Margarornis; species Margarornis squamiger. The sequence continues at coordinate 1,264,234 of JAWWTY010000016.1, forward strand.
TGTATTGATTTAACAAGGCTCCTGGGAATTAGGCTGATTTTCTAATTTTATCCTCTAGATGAAATGAATCAGATTTGAATACAATGAGGGCATTGTCTGCCGAGGGGAGTGCGGTGAGCGAGCAAAGTGTCCCCTGGCCCCATGGTGGACTGTGCTCACCAAGGGGATCCGTGGGGCCTGTGCTTACCCCAGGGTCATCCCAGTCCATCTCCCAAGGACCAAACCCACCCTGGTCTCCCCTAAGTTGTTGTCCCTGTGCTGATGTCCTTCCGGACACGTGGCTCCCAGCAGCAAATGCTCCCTGTGCTTTTCCTGCCCACCATCCCCCCAGAGCAGGAAATGTGAGATTTGTGCTCAAAACAGAATCATGGAATCCTGGAATGGTTTAGGTTGGAATGGTTTGCGTTTTTTCACTAGCCCAGGTTGCTTCAAGCCCTGTCCAACCTGGCCTTGGACACTTCCAGGGATGGGGCAGCCACAGCTTCCCTGGGAAACCTGTGCCAGGGCCTGCCCACCCTCACAAGGAGGAATTTCTTTCGCATATCCGATCTAAACCCACTGTCTTTGAG
>JAWWTY010000016.1:1265065-1290118 GCA_035222235.1 Margarornis squamiger
CCCAGGTTGCTTCAAGCCCTGTCCAACCTGGCCTTGGACACTTCCAGGGATGGGGCAGCCACAGCTTCTCTGGGCAACATGTGCCAGGGCCTGCCCACCCTCCCAGGGAACAATTTCTTCCTAATATCCCATCTAAATTGCCCTCCTTTCAGTTCAAATAGCCCTGGTTTTCTACCAGGGAGTGCTGCTGGAGCTGCTGTGATGCTCCGAGGATGACACTGGCGTGAGCAGTAATGTCAGGGCTAAAGAGAATCTCAGGAGAAGATTAAAACTCTATTTTTTCCATGCTTGTTCAATTCTACGTGGTAATAGTCTACAAAGGGGGTAATGGAAGAACCTGATCCATGGATCAGGGACATCTTTGCCATCTCCATCTTAGAAATTCTCATTACAGTGAATTCAAGGGTGTTCCCAGTTCCCTGGAGTCTCCCCAGGGCTGAAGGATGAGACTCAGACCATTATCGTCTCCCACTGGGAAGACTTTCAAAAGCAGCATCTGATGCCCAGCACAGCTGTGCTCTGCCAAGAATTCCCTGACACGCCCTTTCCCCCCTCCACTTATCAGATAACTGGGACAATTAGGAGATCATGGCCATAAATAATGTAGATTATGCAAGAAAACACGGGTGGTTAGGGTAACACATCCTGATGTGTTGGATTCAAAAGGCTGGGAGAGACCTTTGGCTTCTGGACATGGCTCAAAACACTGGGTTTAGAGGAGGTGGGTGGTTCAGAGGATGAAGCACCAGCCAAGGACACGGGTGCTGGGGGCTTTGCTTTGTCCCTGGTTTCCTGCTGGGATTGTGGTTGAATCTCTTCAGAGCTTGTTTTTTGTGGATATTTACCAGAACTGGTGGAAACCAGCAGGGTATCTGGGTGTGGGGTCTTTCTCTGTGTTCAGACCCTGCTGCAGCCCATGCTGCGGGACCATTCCCAGATCTTCTCACACTGTGGCCCTTGTGGTGGTTTGGGCTGGAAGCGCCAGAAGCCGATTTGGAGCAAGCTGGATGGGAATGCTGCTCCCAGACAGTGCTGGGGGGGAGCTGGGAGGTCCCATCATAGAAACACAGAACCATCGATGCTGGAAAAACCCTCCAAGACCATTGAGTCCAACAGTTCCCCAGCACGGCCACAGCCACCACTACCCCATATCCCCAAGTGCCACATCCACCCAGCTTTGAAATCCCTCCAGGGATGGGGACTCCACCACTGCCCTGGACAGCTGTGCCAAGGCTGGACAGCCCTTTCAGGAAAGAAACTTTCCCAATATCCAACGTAAATTTGTCCTGGCACAACTTGAGGCCATTCCCTCTTATCCCATCCCTGCTGGGAGTGCAGAGCCAGAGCTTCGAGCACCGGGCACAGTCCTGATTTTGCTCCTATTGCTGAGCTCCATTGTGAAGGTTTTATCCCTGGGATATTGGATGCAGCCTGGAAACCTCTCCAGGATTCCTGGATGGGAGCTGCTATCCAAGAGGAACACTAGGAACTATAGAACCCTGGCATGGTTTGGGTTGAAAGGGATATTTAGAGGTCGTTTAATCTGATCCCTGCCATGAGCAGGGACACCTTCCATTAGACCAGGTTGTTCTAAGCCCCATCCAACCTGGCCTTGAGCTTTTCCAGGGATGTGGTATCTCCCAGGAAAGGAGTGTCCAGAGTTACGAGTTGGAACAGCATCTCCATGCTGGAGAGAGTGTCAGGGAGTGTTGGCAGGGAACCACCCTGGCAGTGGGAGAAGGAGGAGCTCTGAGGGTCACCTGCCCCCTTCCCTGCCTGCCCAGTGCCAGCTGCCAGGCTTGGCTCAGCCTGGGGGACAAACAGGGCTCTGTCCCTCTCTGGGGGAGTCGGGGCTGTCCTGCAGTGTCCCCTCTCCCAGGACAACCTTCCAGGAAGGGAAGAGCTTGGCAGATTTTTCTGGTTGGGGTGACAAACACGGAGGAGCCAGCAAGCACGTTGCCATGCAGGAATTCTGCATAACTTGTCTGTGCATATGGCACAGCGGCCCCGAGGCAGCCGAAATCAAATTAAAATTAATATTTTTTTTAACTCCTGTTCTAAATGAATATGCATGTTTTGCTTACAGCCAGGACCAGCTCTTCTCCCTCTCCTCCCTCCTGCCCTCCAGACCTTCAGGGCTTGTAACTGGACTGTTGTTCATTATACATTTCCAGAATATGGGAATATGCTAAATCAAAATACATATTTCAGTGCTGATTTGGTGGTTGGGAAAGGGGTTGGCAGCAGGAGGAAGACAGGTTTGATGCCTGGGTGGGGAAGTCCCCAAGAAGCTCTTGTTGGATCTTCAGGAGGGTTTAATTCAGGGGGGTTGGTGGTTCCCTCTCCCCAGGGAACATTTGCCGAGTCAGGGACTGGTCCCAGGTTTGTGGAGGGCACGGAGTTCCCTGTACCCTGTGGCTCCCAGAACAGCTCCATGCTGGAAACCCCTCTCTCCCCAGTTCTGGAAACCATTCTCCCTCCACATGAGGCCTGTGCTGAGCACCGTGGATAGACCGAATGATGCTCTTACATCCCTGCAGGCCAGCCCAGCTCTTCCCGACACAGCTCTCCAATGTGCCATTAGGGAAACAAAAGTGCTTTTCCCACTTGATAGCCGGCCTTTTATTTTTGGAACCGATCCTTGCAATCACAGGCACATGGCCCCAGCAATTAGGGAGAAAAGCACTTTTCTTCTGCAGGCCCAATTACCCATCCTGTAATTGACATAATTATTATCTTTCCCTTTCCTAATAATATTTATTGAACACCACAAATCCTCGCTGGCAGTGAAGCTGCTCTGGGAGCTCAGCAATTTTCCAGTCCTAACAGGGTTTGTGTTGGAAGGAGGGATCAATATGGTGAAATATGTGGAAGGAATTGCTGGCTGGGAGGGTGGGCAGGCCCTGGCACAGGGTGCCCAGAGAAGCTGTGGCTGCCCCAGCCCTGGAAGTGTCCAAGGCCAGGTTGGATGGGGCTTGGAGCAACCTGGGCTAGTGGGAGGTGTCCCTGCCCATGGCAGGGTGTGGAACAAGATGAGCTTTAATATCCCTTCCAACCCAACCATTCCAGGATGCCGTAGTGCTGCAGGGCTGGATTGGTGTGCTGAGCCGTGCTGGATGAGGGATGCTCCCGGTGGCTCCCTCCTCCTTGCAGAGCCTGCCGGGGTGGCCCGTCACTCATGGCCAGGCACAATCCCCTGGTGCTTTGGGGCTTTTGTTTTTATTCCACAGTAAATAAAAATCTCTGTGATTCTGTTTGAAAGAGGTCTGGGAGAAATTTCCGCGCGGTGGGAGGGGGGGAAGGGAGCGGTGATTTATTCCCTCCTTGCCTGGTATAAAAGACACCGCGCTGGGTCTGCTGAGCTGGGAGTGTTTGTATAAATCTGTCTGCTCCAAACACCTCCCCGAGTTGACTGACAGCCCGTGGAATTTAGCACACAGCTCCAAATTTAAATCTTGCATCCTGCTGGGAGCTGGGTACAGGATCACCTGTGCCAGGGCTGGATTTTGGGGGTGTCTGTAACACAGCAGGGGCTCCGCTGACCCTCGGGTGACTCCTCTGGTTTTCCTCATGGGATGGAGGCACTGCCTGGTACAAGAGGTGTCTGGTGGAGCTTGGGGATGCTCAGAGAAGGGCTCGTGTCCATGGGGTAGTCCGAGGGTTGGTGACCTTCTGCTCAGGGGGTGATTACAATGCCAGTGGATTGAGTGGACTCCAGGACATCCAAACATCCTCCCCGTGAACTCTGGGGAAGCCCAGTGGCTGGGGACCCTCCCCTCAGGCTGCCACGTCCCCTTTCTGTAGGGGTGATTAAGGTGTCCATGGGTGCAGGGTGCCCTGGAGCTCCAGGACATCCCAGCGCCCTCCACATGAGCTCCCTACTCCCAGACGCCTTACCGCATCCCAGGGGCTGGTTTGGAGCAAAGCAAGGGTGGCTGGCAAGCTGAGCTTGGGGCAGGATGCTCAGCCCATCCCTCAAGGCACTGGGTGCCCCCGAGGTGCCCACCCCCAGACGCACGCACTGCCATCCCTGGCATCAGCCGAGCAGGCACCAGCTCCCAGGACCTGCCTCACTGCCATTCCCTTTTCCTCTTTTCCCTTCTTCTCCCACTGAATTCGTCTGCCACAGAGCCCATATGTTTGCCTGAAGATGGCGAGGTTTATTTTTTTTCCCCCTGAACTATAAATAGACATTTCAGCACAACTTCTTGCTGCCAGTTATCCGTCTGCACATCAACATTAACATAATTACCGCCGTGAATCCCTAATCCCGGCAGCAGCAGCTCGTGCAGGTTCGAGCAGCGGCTCTGCTTCCTAAACGGGTGTAATTTGGGTCTTTAGTGAAGTGACAAATCTGCCGGCGAATCACAGCGGCGGGTTGGGAACTTCCCCGAGTTCTCAGCCCTGATTGCTCCGGAGCAGAACGGTGACAAGTGAGATGGGAACAATGAATTATATCAGCCCTGGATCCCAGAGGAGGGGATGGATCACAGCCGGGCTCGTGCTGTCAGGAGAGCCCGGCATCAATCTATCAATCTTTCATCTTCTTTGGTTTGTTTGCAAACGTCCCTGAAGGACGGGGCTGTAATTGGGCCAGGACTGGCAGTGGGATTTCTCCGGCGTGTTTTCCAGCTGCCAGCTCTGACAGTGTTCTGGGGAGCTGCTTTGGAGCGTGGCACATCCTGGGGGTGATGCCTGACCATTCACCTCTCCCCAGGACACGCTGCCCAGGGTTGTGTCACACCAGTGTTTGCATGGCTTGAGCCTGTCCCCTGCTCACCTTCCTTAGGCAGGAGCCACGGGCAAAGCATTGCTGCAAACCCACTCTAAGCCCACACCCTGCTAAATCATAGAATGGTTAAAGTTGGAAAAGCCCTCCAAGACCATCGAGCCCAACCATTGCCCCAGCATTGCTGCCCACCCCTAAACCCTGTCCCCAAGAGCCACACCCACAGGTTTTTTAGAATGTGACACTCCCAAGAGGTGTATCTTCCCTTTTTTCCAGGGAAGGGGATGTATTTGCTGTTTGCAGGGGCTGGCAAGGGAGTGCTGCCCCCCTGCAGCCCCACTGGTGCCCCTGGAGCAGGAGGGACCGGGCACCTCAGGGCAGGAGGCTCCGTGCCTTGGCTTTGCTGAGCCAGGGATCCCGCCAGCTTTCAGCTCTCCTCAGGGAAAAGAGTTTCCCCAAACCCTAAGCGCCTGTGTGTTCCTTTCCCAGCCTGTGAGTGATCCAGGCCCTGGTTAGATGGTTTCAGTGGTTGGATGACTCACGACCTCATCACATTGTGGCAAGGCTGCTCAGTGCTCACACTGAGAATTATGGGCTGGCTCCCCGTGGCTCAGTGCCCAGGGACTCCAGATAGGGCAGAGTGTGTGTTTGTGTGCTGAACAGCTTTGGCTTCAGTGGGAGGGGTTGGGTTTGGGGTTGGTTTATTTTGCCTGAGGAGGAAAGAAAGAATGGAGCCTTACAAATGGACAGAGCTGTGCTGCTGGGGATGCTGCGCTGCCTGGGTGGGACATCCCTGGGCTCAGCATCCCTCCCCAGGGGACCGTGAGCAGGGGATGTGCATCCCCGCTGCACCCAGCCCGCTGTGCAGCAATTCCTCTGGGACGTGGGAATTGCAGCTAAAGCAGGAACCTTATCCACTCACCCCAAGTACCCAAAATCTTGTCTCTCTGTGAGCTGACGTAACTCAAACACCGTTTGCAGCACATTTCCCACTGCTGTGGTGGGTTGCCGGGAAGAAACCTGCTCAAATAATGATCACTTTGATTCCCAACAAAGGAAAGGAGCCGACTGAGTTAAATGCCTTCCCTCTGATGTGCTGTTTAGTTATTTTGCTTTCAAGAAAAAATAAATCCCCCCTCAGCATGTTTACAGAGCTGATTTGGTGCTGCAAACACAAGCTGAAATTGGAGGGCAAGGCATTGTTGGAAGAAAAGGGAAGACAGCCTTGGAGCAGCTGGAATGCCCCCACGGTGGGGCAGGAGGGGCGCTGGGAGCTGGCTGCCCTCACCGCGGGAAGGAAGCCTGAGGCTGGGTTTGGAGACCTGCCCCCCCAGCACTTCCCCTCTCCCTTCCTGGGGCTTCCCCTCCCTGCCCCCTCAGCACCCTGACCCCAGAGCTGCTCTCTGGGGTGATTCCCCTCATTTGCATCCTCTCCAGCTGCTTCCTCGGGCCTGGCACCACTGCTCTGGGTGAGGGGCTGGGCTGGGGACCCCCCTCCACCCTCTGCCCACGTCCAGCCACCCCAGCCCCGGCTGCCTGCACAAGGTTTTGCATTTGGGTTTTGTTTGCATCCGATTTTGGTTGCATTTGGGTTTTGTTTGCATCTCCTGCTCCTGCCTCCCTGGTTCTGGTGGTGGGTGCAAGGAGCAGAGATCCAGCCCCGTGTCACCAACCAGCCCATGTGCAGATGTGCCAGGTGTTCCTCCTCAGCATGGGACGTGGGCCTTGTGACAGCAACAGCAAAGAGAGCCCAGGAAATGGGTTTGAAAGCACCTGTGTTGGGGTGGGAGGATCCCTGACTGGGAGGGGTTATCCTGGCCCAGATCAGGGAATGCCTGAACCAGCACCTGCTCCTCCTTCCCCAAAATCCCCAAGATGTGAGAGAGCTGGGGGTGTCCAGACTGGAAAAGAGAAGGCTCCAGTGCCTAAAGGGGCTCCAAGAGAGCTGGAGAGGGGCTTGGGACAAGGGCCTGGAGGGACAGGACATGACGAATGGCTTCCCACTGCCAGAGGGCAGGGTTAGATGAGATATTGGTAAGGAATTCTTCCAAGGCCAGGTTGGACAGGACTTCGAGCAACCTGGGCTAGTGGAAAGTGTCCCTGCCCATGGCCGGGGGTGGGACTGGATGAGCTGTAAGTTCCCTTCCCACCCAAACCGTTCCAGGGGTCTATGAAATCCAAAGGAACTTCCTCTGTGGGGGCTCAGCAGACCCTCATCCCCAAACCCTCCTCTGGTTCCCTGGGCAGGGAACTCCCTGCAGCCCGTGCTGGGGCTATTTGAATTTAACCGGCCACATTTCCCTCTGTTCTCCCCATCCTTCACACCCACTCCCACGAGGGAGCAGAGCCATGGGGTGGGAGGGCAGGGGTGCAGGCAGGGCTGCCGGCAGGGATTATAATCACGTAGCACTACAGGGGATGAGGGTTGTTTTTCTTCCCCAGGGCTCGTGTGGCTGCGCCAGCATCTCTGACAGCACAGTCCTCTGCCTGGTGTCATCATTATGGAAACAAGCTGTAAATCTTCCCTTGATGTTATGTAGATCCGGGATGCTTTGCCTCGCGGGAACAGCCAGCGTTAGGAAATCGGGTGTTGAACATATAGATTAACATATTGCAAGCACTAATTTGGGGAAGGAGCTGTCTGGGCGAGAGGGTCGCGGCCGGTGTGGCTGTGCCGAGCTCTGTGCCACGTCTGCCGCCTTCCCCGCAGCTCCCGGGCTGGATCCTCTCACCACACCGTCACCTTTTGTCTTTTTTTCCCTTCATTTCCTCTGGCAGAGCCGCGGAGCAGCAGGGGGAAGGCTCCTGCAAAGCCAGGGATGCTGTTCCCCAGGAAAAGTTGCAGTTTGGATATTTTCAGCGCGGCTCTGCTGACCCGCAGACACCTTTGTTGGCCGCAGCTCCCAGACCTGTCATCTTCCCACCTGCTCCCGTTTAATCCTGCCCATCCCGACCGGCTCTGCGTGTCGGTCCTGGCGCTGGGAGTGTTCCAACTCACCCCCTCGCTCTCCTCCAGCAGCCCTTTAATCTCGGGGAATATTTTTTTTTCCCTCTGACATCTCTGCCTCTCTTGTGAAATGCAAATTAATTAGATTCTAATTACTCACTGTGTGCTGTTGCTGTTTCCCTCTCGTGTTAGGTTAGTCGAACATCTTTGTTGTCAGCTGTGTGTTGTATGTATTCAGCCCATTAAAAGTGATCCTTGTTCAGCGGGAGACAGGCAGAGCAAAGAGACAGTTCCCCCCTCCCGCTGGGCTTTGTCAGGAGCAGCTTTGTCAGCACTTCCCGGCAGCATCGCCAAGGAAAACTCTCCTTTTTTATTGTTCACTTTTTCTCCTGTTTTTTATAACCCGGTGAGTTAACGAAACATTTAGTGAGCATCGGCCGACGCCTCTGGCTCCCTCAGGGCCACGTGGGGTTTATGCTGCCCGTGGGCTCCTGTGCACTGGGAAAGCCACAATGAAACCCTTAACTGAGACCTGGAACTCCTGCCTGGGACTTGGGATCCCCACCTCCATGGGAACCCTGAGATCTGGAACCCCTTCCTGGGGCTTGGGACCCCTGCTCAGGGCCTGGGACCCTTCTTCCTGCCCCCAGCCCCATCCCAGATCCCACATCCCTCTGTCTCACTGGAAGGACCCTCTGCCTGGTGGGGGCTCACAGGAAGAGGTGGGACCCTTGGTGGGATCCTCAGTCCAGGGATGCTCATCCTGGGGGCCTGTGAAAGGTCCCATCCCCACTCTGGTCCCTCCCTGTGGGAAAGCAAACACCAACCTGCATCCTCTGGCCTGGCTGTGTCCCAACTCCTGTCCCCTTCCCCTCTGTCCTGCCAGACCCACAGGACCAGTTGTGTCTCCTGTCATCCTTCTGCTCTTCTTAAACCACCTCTGCCCCATGGAAACGGACACCTGGGGACACTTTGGAGGCTGCAGACACAGCAGCTCCCATGGCAAGTGTCCTCTTCCTGCCACCACAATGGAAGACACATGTGGGAAAGCTCATGGAGGAGAGCACAGCATCACACCCCATCCCACAAGAGCCACCTGGGAAATGCAGCTATAGGTCTTCATCCCATGCTCAGGAATTTCCAGCAGATTCATGCCTGGATAGTCTGGTAATAGAGACCATAATAACACCAGGAACTACAGGGACAATGTGTGTGACAGCCACGAACTGGGGAACAATGTTGGCTTAGAAATGGTCCTCATTCCCCACGGGAGCTCCCAGCCAGGCACAGAGCTCTGTGGGGTCTGTGGGCTCACCGCTGGTGTGGCTGGGATGTGGGAAGGGGTTTTCCTGGTTTCCTTCCACCCTCCACTCCTGCTCACCACCAGCACCAGGGAAATGGATGTGAACTACAGCTCCCTTGGGTGCCTGTTTGATGTGTTGACAATCCAGCAAAGCATGTGGCAAACAGGAGAGCTCATCCCACGCCCAGCATTGGAATAAGACACAAAATCCCTATAAATTGAGTGTGTAAGTGGGGGAGATGAGGGGGAATGACACAGGAAAGTGGGAGCATCATCAGCACTTCTCTGGCAGCAGAGACTGGGGTTGCCTCTGCTGCCACCTCCATCCCTGCTCCCCAACACCATTCCTGGGATGCCGGTATTTGGAGGTGATGGCGGTGTTTGGGGGTGACCCCAGTGTGGACACAGCTTGCTGGCAGTGTCAATAGCAGCCACTGCCTGTGGGGTGAGGTGGGAGCCATCCAGGTCAGTGAAGGCTCTGCGGGAAGCTGGGATGGGGCCACAGGAGCAGGATTTGGCACTCCAACAAGGGATCACAATGCTGCCCCATGGAGCAGCCAGCACCCAAATCCCCTCCTGCCCCACACCTGTTCCCTATTCCCTGTTATTCCCTGTTATTTCCCTGTTCCCTCTTGTTCCCTGTTATTTCCCTGTTCCCACAGGACTGGGCTCCTTCCCACCAGAATGTAGCACTGGGCAGGGAAGGACCAGGACCATTCCCTGTGCCTTGTTCCAGCTGCACCTCCCTGCCCTCCACGGTGGGAACCAGCCCTTCACTCAGGGATGCTGATGGAGATTTGCATCGGTCTGTCATTAGGCTGTAACTCTCATTTAAGGCAATAAAGGTGCTTAATTTCATAGGGAAAACTTAATGGAGCACTTAGTTCCCATGCGCTGCTTCCCTGACATTTTATCGTCTTTGAAAGTGTAACTTAATAGCGGCCAGAATCCTGAATCCCCAGGTCCTCCTGACCCTCAGGAAACAAAATAAAGCTGCTTGGAAAAAAAAAAAAAAAAAGAAGAAGAGCAGGTGTTGTGGAAAAGTCAGAAGATGCAAATTCTTCCTTCTCATTAATTATTGTATTTATTCCACGATTCCACCTGTCCGTGTGACGTCTCTCCCTCACGGAGACTTCTCACAGCAGATTAAAGTGCACTTTTATCATTATTCTGAAAGGCATTTCATGAGGGAACATTAGTTCTCCTACATTATTCCCGCATGTTATAAAAAGTGTCTTTTTAAAATATTAGACAGCAATCGAGGTTAATTTAAACCACATCAAACACGCACGGCTGGTTTGCTGCAATATTCCCCCCAACACATCTCCTGGATGCAGCGGCCGCGGGCAGAGCTCGGCTGAGCCGCCCCAGCCGCCGGCTCTGCTCCCAGCACTGAGGGAGAGGTGGGAAGGGATGGTGACCCAGGCTCAGCTCTGCAAACACCACAGAGAGGCACAGGGGGTCTGGAGCATCGGAGCAAGCTTCAGCCAAGCTCCCAGAGCCGGGGGTTGCATCCCCTTGGGAGGTGATAGAGCTCATCCAGGTGTCACCTCCAAGCACCACAACACCTCTGGATACCACTGGACTTACACCACCACTGGACTCCCAATGCCAATGCTAAAGGATGGTATCAGGACAGGGCCAGGGGGTCCATCACCATCCCCAGGAAAGCTGAATCCTTTTGTTGGCATGACTTCCATCACTCCTGTTTCTCCCACAGCCCAGTCTGTGTCCCACTGTAGGAGATGGAGACTTTGCTGATGGAACGAGTTGCCCAGAGAAGCTGTGGCTGCCCCATCCCTGGAAGTGTCCAAAGCCAGATTAGACAGGGCTTGGAGCAACCTGGGCTAGTGGAAGGTGTCCCTGTCCATGGCAGGGGGTGGACTGGATGATGTACAAGGTCTCTTTCAACCCCTACCATTCCAGGATTCTATGACTTTATGATCCATTTTCATCCAAAATCATTCCTCGAGGAGCCAAAAGTTTATAGCGCTTTTAAATATAAACTGTTCCACCTTTATCACCTCAGTGAACAAGGACTTTGCAGATCCTGTGGTCATTCGGAGCCGCAGCGTTTTATCACATGGAGCAGAGCAATCTCCCCTTCCCTCTGCCCGAGGGGCCGGATCCGGCAGCGCCTCACTTGGCATTCCAGCCACATCCTCCTCGAGGAGGACCTATCAGCCAGATACCTGAAAACACATTTTCAACTCCAGTGAGCAATTGACTTTCAAAGCTTGTGATGCTTGTCAGCCGTGTCTCCGAGGGCAACAAACAAACTCCGGAGAGCGGCGAGCCGGCTGCTGCGGAAGGAAGAGAGCACGGAGGGAGACGATTCTGCTTGTATTTTAACACTATTTATGGGCTGTGCAGCACTTGGAGGAGAAAAAAAAAAACAACCTGCAGAAACTTTGTTCTGCTTTGCTTGGTGGTGTCTTGTTATAGAAGCATCTTCCTGATTCTGCACCTGCAGGTACCAGGGAGATACTGCACCCAAATCCAAGACCTGAGAGCCCCTTCCAGTGCCTAAAGGGGCTCCAGGAGAGCTGCAGAGGGACTGGGGACAAGGGATGGAGGGACAGGACAAAAGGAATGGCTTCCCACTGCCAGAGGGCAGGGTTAGATGGGATATTGGGAAGGAATTCCTGGCTGGGAGGGTGGGCAGGCCCTGGCACAGGTTGGGCAGAGAAGCTGTGGCTGCCCCTGGATCCCTGGTAGTGTCCAAGGCCAGACTGGATGGGGTTTGGAGCAACCTGGGCTACTGGAAGGCAACCCTGCCTGTGGCAGAGGGTGGAACTGGACAAGGTTTAAGCTCCCTTCCCACCCAAACCATTCCAGGATTCTATAATCAGGCAGCACAACTTGCAGCTCCTCTCTGCCATCCTTCCCAGATGTGGGGAGTGCAGCCCTGGAAGCAAAGCTCAGCCACCAAAGTTTTCAAGGCAGCACTTTCATCTAGTAAATAACTTACTGTTCGTTTGCATGAGGGTTAAACTCCTGAGCTGTGCCTGCTTCAAAGCCCTGCAGAGAGCAGACACTGCCGGGGTAACTCCGTAGCCCCGGAGCAGCCCGTAACCAGTCGGCCCTGTTTGGGAATGCCAGGACTATCCAAGCTGCTTATTTAAAGCTTTAAAAAGCGACCGACTTCCTTGAAGTCATTAAAGTCTAACCTTTAAACTCCAGGAGTCTAATGGTTCAAGCCAAGCATAATGTTGAGGCACATCTGTGATAAATCTGCTTTTAATCTCCACAAAGTGCTTTTCATAGATTCCAACGTGAACGTATGAGGTGTTAGATGAACACACTGAGTGCTAGTAAAATACACCCGATTGTAATCTATTACCTTTTACACAAAGCAGCATTTAGTTTTATTAACTATTGAAATATACTGAAAACTGTTAAAAAAGCACCGTGTAAATCTCTAAGATTCATGCTGCTTGATTTTATAGAGGCCTAATTCCTTGCAAAAGTAGCAGGAGAGTAGTTCGGCCAATGACTTAATCGTTTGTAGCTGATTAACAGCAACCTCCCACCTAATGCCAGGGAAGGGCTGGATAATGAGGGACCAGATGCTGTGCAGGGATGGAGGGGGCACTGTGGGAGCTGGTACCTGGCCCTGACACCCCACTGCACCCCAAACCTCCTCTCTGCAGGGGTGGAGGGGCTGAGGTGCAGCTTTACAAGTGGGTATTTAAAACTGGGATGCCTCTGGCCTCAGGTGTGTGCTGGGGAAGGATCTTAGAATGATTTGGGTGGGAAGGGACCTTAAAGATCATCCCATTCCAACCCCTCCCATGGGCAGGGACACCTCCCACTAGCCCAGGTTGCTCCAATCCCTGTCCAGCCTGGCCTTGGACACTTCCAGGGATCCAGGGGCAGCCACAGCTTCTCTGGGCACCCTGTGTCAGGGCCTGCCCACCCTCCCAGGGAAGGATTTCTTCCCAATATCCCATCTATCCCTGCCCTCTGGCAGTGGGAAGCCATTCCTTTGTATCCCATCACTAGGAGAGAAGTTTCCTCAGGTGCAGCAGTGGAGGATCACACCTTGCACACCTGTCTGGGGGTGCAGGGGCTCGGGGCTGCATCCTGCCCACACCTGTGCCCCGGGAAGGCCCTTCCCTGCCTGTGTGTTCACACGTGTGCCCCGGGAGTTTCCCGCTGGGCAGGGAGCAGGATGAGGGATGAGTCAGTGCCAGCCATGGCAGGTCGGCTGGAGGGTCTGGGGTTCCCCTCCTGCTGCTGCCTCAGTGGGTGAGGAGGAAAATCCAACCCACACATGAGCCGTGGGACGTGCCCGGGGCCACCTCCCAGCCTGGTGCTGCGTGGGGTGAGCTGGAGCTGCTCCCAGGGCTCCCAGCCCAGCTCAGGGTGCGTGGGGCTTGGCTGGGGGGTCCCAGGGAATGTGTCCTGCTCCAAACAGGGCAATGGGAGGCTGAGGATGTTTGGTATTTGAACCTCACCAGACCAGGATGGGCTCCGGGGTCCCCTCGGGCTCTGTCCCCCTCCTGCTCGAGCCATCACACTCCAAAAAGGCACAGCAAGGGGTGGCTTCTCTCTTACAGGCATCAATGCAGCCAAGAAACACAACCCCCCCCACCAGGCACACACAGGGACAGGCTGGATCCCCTGGGGCATCAGGACATGGCCATGGCTGAGCAGATCCATGTGAGCCTTGGCTGAAGAGCCAGAGGTGGTTCAACACATCCAGCTGTTGGTTTAACTCACCAGCAAGTGTCTGAGCTGGGCCTGTGTGGGAGGCTCTGGGACTTCATGAGCCCACGGGATTTGTACCCCTCAGCCACCCCATGGCTGCCCACCAGTGGTTTCCCACCAAATCCTGGCAGCTCCAACCTCTGGCTGCACCACGGTGCTGTGCCTGGCTGGGGGTCCCAGTCCAGGGCTTATCCAGGGCTGGTCCTGGTGCTGAGTTGGGATGGGGCTGAGCTGGAATGGGGATGAGCCAGGGCTGGTCCTGGTCCTGATCCTGATCCTGATCCAGGGAGGGTCCCAGTGCTGAGCTAGGACAGGGCTGAGCTAACACTGGTCCCAGTGCTGAGCCAGGGTTGGCCAAGGCCACCACAGCACGGAGGGAGGTTTGGATTTTGGGGCTGAGCTTGTCTCCATCTCCAGCTCTTCATCTGCACTTTTACAGCCAGCGGGGCTAATTGTCAGGAAAACACGCATTTGAGGGGAAAAAATCCTGTAAGCCACAGCAAACTATAAACATGGGAATAATTAAAAGATATGCGAGGCCAGAAAGTTAGCACAACAGTAGGTGATTTAAATATGTGCACAGGGAGCTCTCCCCATGCTTCCCAGCCAGCCGCTCCCCGAGGCCTCGGGAGCAGGGAAGGGAACGTTTGTTGGGGTGCCAGCAGCACGGAGCAGGGAAGGGAATGTTTGTTGGGGTGCCAGCAGCACGAGCAGGAGCTGCACAGCCGGGCACGGCGGTGGCAGGAGGCAGCTCCACACGGATCTGCCGGGGCACGGCTTTATTTTAATAAAAAGCTAAATTGAAAAAGGTTGTTGGAAAGGCTGTTCCAGATCTAGAGGGAAATAACTCCAGTCCAGGGCTGAGGAAGCCAAAATGTGTTTTGGTTCTTTCCACTTTTGGAAGAACTGTCGATAGTTGTTGGGGTTTTTTTCCTCTTGCTCTTTCTCTTTCCTCCCCCTCATATGATTATTCAATTTGCCATGAAAGCTGGGACCAAACCAAAACCTCCGTGCCAAAACCTCTGCACTTGGAGAACATTTGGACCCTGAGCTGGAGCTTAAATTACATCTTGCACATGGCCCCAGCCGCACTGGATTAAAATCCAAGATATACACGAGTTCCTGGTTGTTGAAACCCTGCTCTCTCAAGGAGCCGCTTTCTGCCCGGGGGGTTCTCTGTCTTCCCAAGCCCAGGGGAAAAAATATCCTGGCGCTCTGGGACGGGTTCCCCACACAGGGCCCTCCAGGTGCCCACGGGTGCTGTGGTGCCGGGGTCACAGCTGCCCTTTGGAGGATTTTGCACGTTTTTACCCCAGCGTGGAGTTGGGAGTCCCTTCTCGTTGGGCCGGGGAATGCTCCCTCCCCTTTCTGGGGTGGAAACACCTCTGGCAGCTCAGCCCCGGGTGGGCGGCATGGGCAGGGAGCAGCTCCTGCCACGGCGCCCTCCCGGCAGGCAGGTGGGGAGGTGAGCGCTGGCACGGCTCGGCTCCAGCCCGGGGGACATCAAAGCCCTGGAGCAGCGACAGCCAAAAGGCCGGACACGCTGGTAACCGGCTGAGAACACCCGTGGCCTCGGGAAGAGGTGTCTGCCACAGCCTCCATGCCATCAGCCAGGCCAGTTCCTAATGGGATCAGCCTTTCCCACAGCAGGATGAGCCTCTCCAAAACCACCTCCTCCCTCTCCAACCCCACTATCTCCCTCTGCACCCGGGGGTCTCATTTTCCATGGGCTCCCTGTGACACCCAAGCCGTGGCCACCAGAGCTCTTCCCCTGGACCGTCTCCTTTCTCACTTTCCCAATTTCCCTTTCCCCCCTCCGTTCCCACGTCTCTTCCCACTCCTTTGCATCCAACACAGCCCGTAAGCAGACACATCCTGCGCTCCTGGAGCCCGTGCCCCCAGAGCTCTCGGCCTCATTTCAGCCGTACAAGGTGTTCCAGTGATTATTACCCCTAAATAATGTGGTTTAACAATTAACAGCTTGTTTAAAGAGCATTTGCATTTCCCTGCTGCCGAACAGGAGGCTTTAATCTCCGCACACAAACAGCGTCGTGTCGGGACAAGCTGCGGGATCTCGGGGCCGTCCTCGCCCTGGTTTGCTGTCCCTCGCCGGGGTTTTGCCATAAATGCTCCCGCGGCGCTGCCGAGAGCGGCGACATCGGGCCCGGCCGGTGCCGGTGTCGGGGGCTCGGCGGGAGGGACGGCGCGGTGCCGGCTCTGCCGCTCCTCGGGCTCCTTTGAACGCGCTCCTTTCAATTATTCCTAATTCCCGGCGGTGCGTTAGAAGCCAGACGGCTTTGAACCTGCGAGGGGATTTGTGCCGCTTCCAGGTGGGAGCAGCGCAGCCGCCCCGGCCACATGAAAAAGTGAGATTTCTGCAGCTATTAAAGAAGTGTCTTTTAATGATTTAATAAAATAGCCACGCAGAACGAGTTCTCTCAGATGTCCAAACCCCAGTGCAATAAACGACCGGATTCCTCCGATGCATCATCGGGGAAGGATTTTCCAAGGCAACCTGGGATGTCCATAATGATGGAGCTGAAAGGGACTCAAGAAGGTTCATCACTGCTCCAATTCTCACTCAGAATTCACCCTGCTCCATCCCTGAGCGTGTGTAGAGATGAGGGAGCATCTGAAAGTGGAACAGCAAGGCCATAATCCCATTTATTTTGGGGATGTCTGATGCCCTTTTGCAGGCACTGCTTGATAAATGCTGGGTCAGGCCGCATTGTTCTCTCTTAAACCAAGAAACAGAAGCATTAATCATCCACCCAGGCATTTATCGTGGTTCAGGGCATTCATTTGATGGTCTGTCATTTCCCTTTGGTTTGGGTGTTGTGGAGTTGTATTCAAAACACCCTCAATTAGATGTAACTGATGATACAGAGCTGTTTGAGGGACTGATGGTGCCTCAGAGCAGGAGGTTCATGAGACCAACACAGCCCTCAGAGCAGCCACTTCTGACACCAGGGAGGAGCAGAGGGCAATCAGGCTTCCTTGGAATCACAGAATCCCAGAATGGTTTGGGTTGGAAGGGAGATTTAAAGGCCTTCTAATCCAACCCCCTGCCATAGGCAGGGACATCTTCCAGGTTGTGGCTTCCCCACCCCTGGAAGTGTTCCAGGCCAGGTTGGATGGGGCTTGAGGCAACCTGTTCTAGTGGAAGGTGTCCCTGCCCATGGCAGGGGGTGGAATGGGATGAGTTTTAAGTTCTCTTCCAACCCAAACCATTCTGGGATTCTATAAAACAGAGCTGAATCGCCCTTGCTCTCTGGGCATCCACAGCACAAAGCCAGGCAGACCACACTGCCCAGTTCAAAGGTGTCCTAAGGAGAGGGAGAGCTCTGGATGAATTCCCTGTGCAGGGCAGCACTGGCAGCTCAGGGACGAGCGTGTCCCAGCCTGTGCCTGCCGTGGGCTGGGAGGGGAGCCTTGGGCTGGCCCCGGGCACTGGGCGAGCTGTGGCCCGGTCATTAGGTGTGGGTTTGGCTCCTGGCTCAGCCACGGACTCGTTACACAAGCGGTGTGGAGCAGGTAAGGTCCTGCCTCGCTGGTTTGGCTCCTGAGAGCTGTGGAGGCTCTGAGTGCAGAGCACCCCGTAATGACCCAGGTTATTTGTGGGTGCCCAGGGAGTCCCAGCCCAGTGGGCAGATCAGAGGAGCTGCCTGCAAACAGCTCTGTCATCCCCTCAGAGCTGGCCTACAACACCCTTATCTGTCCCAGACTGGGGCAGCTCCTGGGCAGAGGCTGCCCACGGTGCCCACGGTGCCAATGGCACAGCAGAGCAGCAAACACCCAGTAGGTGCCAGGTGGTGTCTCCTGAACCCACACTCCAGGGCCATGGGGACCACAGCAAAGCCTGGCTGGAGCATCGGGCTGAGGGGCAGCACAGGGCAGGAGCTGTGTGAGAACAGCTCAGGTTGCGGCATGGCTGTGCCTTGGAGAAGAACTCATGCAGAGAAAAAAACTGAGAATCTTCCCTGCAGTGGTGCAGGAGCACACCCTGCCCACCATGGCAAGAGAGCTGGAGGGGTTTGGGACAAGGGTCTGGAGGGACAGGAAAAGGGGCAATGGCTTCCCACTGCCAAAGAGCAGGGATAGGTGGGGTATTGGGAAGAAATTCCTCACTGAGAGTGGGGAGGCCGTGGCACAGGGTGCCCAGAGAAGCTGTGGCTGATCCAACCCTGGAAGTGTCCAAGACCAGGTTGGATGGGGCTTGGAACAACCTGGTCTAGTGGAAGGTGTCCCTGCCCATGGCAGGGATTGGAAGGAGATGAACTTTGAGGTCCCTTCCCATGATTCTACGATCGTGTGATTTTCACACTCCCTGGAAAGCCCTGTCTCCTAAAGACCTGCTCCAAAACAACCCAGGGAAAGGCAGCTGCTGCCCTTTTAGAGGCAGATGATTTACTCCATCCCTTCAATGATTCACGGGGAGCTGGTCTGGTCTGTTTGGTCAGGGCTGTTTTGCAGGCTGGGCTCAGCGCCGTGTGCAGCATCACCTCGGGGGCCCTGGGCACAGCAGTTCCCAGTTCTGCCCTCTCAACTCACCCACTGAGTCTGGGAGCTTTATGGGGTGCTGGGCTGCACGCTGGCAGTCATTCCCATGGCTTTTCCCCTGGGAATTGAGGCACCCCCAGGCTGGGCTGAGCTGTGCCCCACACTGAGCACTGGAGCCGTCTGTACCCCTCCTGTGGGCCCAGAGCAGGCGGATGCCAGTGCCAAAGCCCCCCATGGCAAACTCCTGGCAGCTAGCCCGTGTGGGGCCAGTGTGGCTGCTCCAGCCCCACGCCGGGAGCGCCGAGCCAAGGCCGGGCTCGTTAGGGATGCCACAGTAATGCCTCTGTTCTTCCCAGAGCCCACAGTGCTGTGTTTTCGCCCCGGCTCCAGGCAGTGCCCTGGCTGTCTCTAAAGAGTGTGAAGCCCTTCTAAAACTTTCCGGCTGGCTGACAAAGTCCTCCGTGATGCAGCGGCCCCAAGTATTTGCTTGATCTTCTGTTGCCACACATTCTTCCGAGAACAACCCGCGCAGCAACGCGCGCACGTCACTCCCCTCCGGAGAGCTGGCGGCTTCTCTGCCGCTATAAACCAGGGCTGACAAGTGTCAGACCTCCTGCCAAATCCGCGCTGACTGGCATTCTCATGAGTGTTGGTCAAACAGTAAAATCCATTCATTTGTCTAAAAACAAACCCACAGCATTCTCCTTGTCTCGGGCTGGGACAAAGCCCCTGCCTGTCTGCTCCCAGCGTCCTTCCGATGGTGGCAGTGGGCATTGCCCCCTCCCAGCCCCACAGCTGGCACGAGGGTGGGTGCTGGGGGTGGCACAGTCCCCCTGGATGTTGCTTGGTGGTGGAGGTTTAAGCAGGACTCCTGGCAAAGCAGGAAATCTAAAGCTTGGGAGGTATTTGCGGTGGGAGGCTGCAAGGTTGATGTTCTAACACATGGTTTGGTCCCCTCCATCCTCCATCCTGCAGACCCAGGACAGTGCCCCCAGCCCCAGGACAATGTTGCCATGCCCTGAACACACCTCTGCCCCCAGGGCCTCCATGAGGCTTATTCTCCCCAGCCATGGCACGTGGATCAGTGGGATTGGTGCTGCTGGGAGTGACGTGCATGTGGTCCTTGTGCAATTCAATCTGCTGAGGAGGGAGATGCTTCCCTTCCAGCCCAGCACCAGACTGAGCAGCAGAAGCGCCTCTCCCTGGTGTGGGGCCTTCAGGAAGCTGGGGGTATTTATTCCTTTTTTACAGACGTTGGATTTGTGCTGGGAGGAAAGCGGGAAACAGGGGGTGAGCATTGCACAAACCTGGCAGCTCCTGAGAACAGCTCATGCTCAGCATTCAGCCACTGAGTGATGCTTTGAAGGCCGCTGGGATCCCCAGGATGGGAACATCCCTCAGCCCTGCAGCCCAGGTGGCTTTGAAGACCAACCCTCTGCAGATAAATGCCATGTTTTATTGGGAATGAGCAGGGACCTCTTCATCTTCCCCATCTTCCATTTTCTCTTGCTTTGATGAGGTTCCTTGCAGGGATCCTGAACCTCACACTGCTCCTGTCATCACAGAGGCACATGTGGAGTTTGGCTGTGGAAAACCAGGTACTTGCCTGAATTTTTGATGTCAAAGCTGCCAGGAGAGTGGCCAGGTGGCTCTGGAATCAAAATTGTCCCGTACACGAGGTCCTGCTCTTCTGCAACCAGTGGCTTGGCCCAGTCTGGGGGGCTCTGAGGATCCGTCCCTTGCTGTGGCTGCATGGGAACCAAACGTTCCCAGTGCCTTTTTGGGGATTCCTGGGCTTCTGGACAGCTTGGAAGTTATCACTCCTCAGCACTGACAGCCTGTTTGAGTCCCAAAGCACATGATTTTGGGTTAATGATTCAAGGAATGGGATGCAGGGACAGAGGGTGCTGCTGCCCTGCTGACAACCATCCCCTACCTACCACAGGATGGAAAGAGCCCCAGTGCCATGGGAGACAGCATGGGCAAGAGGTGGGACAGTCATTATTCCCCCAAAGGGAGCCCAGAAACAGCCCAGCAGATCCTGGGAGCAGCGCTGAGCTCTGGCTGAGCCCGTTCCCGGCTGAGCCCCGGCCCGACGCGCGCTCTCGTGTATCAGTGGTGAATGTCTTCCTGTTTAAAAGCTCTCAAAATCACAGGGGCAGCTTGTTTTGACATTTGATTAGCCACAGAGAACAACTTGAGAGTGCTTGAGTGAGTGAGTGAGTGAGCAAACTCCGCAGCGGGGCTGGTGCTGAATGCTCCGGCCTGTTGGCGATAGCGGGCAGGGGAGGGTGGGCACGGCTCCAGGGGAAGATAAGTGGGCTGCCGGCAGAGGCGAAGGCGAGGAGAGGAAGTGGTGAGTGAAGTCAGCTGAAAACAGGTTTTTTTTTTGCTCGCTCTGACTCATAAATTTCATTAATACCTCGGCAGCATCTCCCCGGCCCCGCGCAGAGCTGAGCGCTGGAGGGGGATGCAGCCGCGCAGGATGGAAACCCACCCTCATCGAGGGCTTGGGCCGCGATAACCCCCCTGTCCCGCGCCCTGGTGGCCTTTGCGGGTCCACGAACTGCTTATCTTGTGGATGGCAGCGTGATGCTGCTGCTGGAGCGCCGGCTGTGGGAGCAGCTCCCAGGCCAGGGAGCGGTACCGGCAGGGTTTGGGAACCATCCCTGCTCCCCGCCGCCCTCCCGCAGTCATGAACTCGCAGGGCTTTGTTTTGTTTTTCTCCCCAGACCTACAACATGTTGTGTCAGGTTGGTCGTGACACTGCAGGGCTGTTTTCCTTTCCCTCGCTATCATCGCTATCAAGTAGGAGTTAACAGCTCTTGTTTATACAATGACTATCTGGCCAGAGGCTGATTTAATACCTCCCACTTCTTTTAAGTGCAAATAGACTCTAATGTGTGTATTAGGCTACTTGAACGGCTGTTCTGGTGAAATGCTCGCTTTCCAAATAACTTATCTGCAGTTAATGCCGAGCAGAGGAGAAGAGCAAACTTCTTAAGAATTTAGCAATAAGGAAAAGAAAACAATCCGTTTAATATTCCGCTCTTCCCTTGGCTAAGCCTTTGGCCATACCGAGCTCGCTGGGATTTCACAGGCAGCATCCTGAGATGGTTTATGGGTCACAGCCCTGATTCAGCTCCTCCTGAGCATCCCGAGCTTGAGCCCAGCCGCTCTCATCGCGGGCAATGCCACGTCTGGGGACCTGGAGATGCCATTGTCCCCCTCCCGGCCCCGCGTGGGTACCGGCCACGACATCCCGCATCCCTCCCGGACCCCGAGCCACTGGAGCGTGGCAACCGGCGAGGTGGGAGCGGTAGCCACGCTGCACAGGCAGCCGTCTGCAGCCACGCTTGGCAGGAGAGACAAAGAGTAACATCATCCCTGAGCGAAACTGCGGAGTTTCTGCTGAGTCACAGTCATCAGGGAATGGGGAGAGCAATTACAGCCGAAAACTGGGAAGGCATCCCAAACAAATTGGTTATAATTAACAAGTAGAAGAATAACACCAGTAATACCATTAGCAGGCCCAAAAGCCATTTGCAATATAATATCTATAATTAGACAGTGCACAGCAAAAGCCTGGGCTGAGCTGTTTGCCCCGGGAAGGGAGGGCAGGTGAGACTGCGGAGCAGAGGGATCACGGACCGGGATCCGGGGCCGGGGAGCACCTGAGAGCACCCTTGAGCATCCATGAGAATCCGTGAGAATCTGAGAGTGACCTGGCTCCGGCCACGGGGACGGGGCAGACGGGCAAGGGGACAGCAAAACCTGCTCCGCTCTCCCACCTCCCCCCAGGGTGCAGCCTGGCACTGAACAGCCTTGAACATTCCCACCCCTGGAAGTGTCCAAGGCCAGGTTGGACGGGGCCTGGAGCAACCTGGGCTGGTGGAAGGTGTCCCTGCCCATGGCAGGGAGTGGAACGAGATGGGCTTTAAGGTCCCTTCCAACCCAAACTGGAGCTGCAGGGTTTGGACCTGAGCTGCGAGTCCTGGGCACGATCCCTCCCTCAGTTTTTCCTTTCGGTCCCAGCTTCTTGGCCAAAACTTTGCAAATCCAGCCCTTTAGAGATGCCTCTGCTGCCAGGAGCATCCCAGTGCTCTCCATCTCCCCAGCACCGTGTGCATCCACGGGTGCCCCTCACCAACCTTCTCACATCCTTTATCCCAAATCCGGGGAGACAGGAGAGAAAAATGTTGCTTTTGTTGCTGGGGCCCTCACTGCGTGCCAGGAGAGGATTTTGGGGGGTCCTGAGCCCCTTTGCTACCCCCGTGGGCCCCCCTGTCCTGCTGCAGCAGCCGGAGGCGCTGGGCTGGGCACAGGGATTGCTCAAGCAAGCAAATGCGCGGATGAGGGTGAGGTCAATGGGAGTTTTGCTTGTGAAAGGACGGGGTAATCGGGGCCTGTTGTGGCAACACCAGCAACCGACGCTCTTCCCGGTCCCGCCTGGAGACGTCACAGAGTCGTGGAATGGTTTGGGTGGGAAGGGACCCCAAAGTGCAGTCGAATCCGCTGCCGTGAGCAGGGACATCTTCCAGCGGAGCTGCTCCAGGCTCCGTCCCGGGGCTGGCTGCGGATGCCCCACGGCGGGAGCTCCCGGGGCTGCTGCTGCTGCTGCTGCCAGAGCGGCGCAGGATTGAACCCTCTTTTGCCGAGGGGCCGTAAAACCTCCCTGCCAAGAGCAGATAAAGCCCAGCTCCCCACAAAGCCACATATCCGGGCCGAGAGCTCTCCCGGCTCGCCGGGGCCGCTCATTCGTATGCATTTCGCTGCCTTCCCAGCTCTGAAATCCTTGTTTAGATAAACTTGAAAGCTAAAGGAAATTTGGCAGGCAGGGTCCTGCCCTGCGCGGAGGGCAGATAGTGTCACCTGCAATGTAAACACACACCATTGACCGGGGTTGGGACCGGCTTGTCAGCGATAAAGTCACCTCTCGGGGCGGCTCCCGTCACGCTGGGCGAGCTCGGCTGCTCCCGGCGGCTCGGGAGGGAGGAGGGGACAGGAGGGACACACGTGGGTGCCTCTGTGTGTGTGTGTGTGTGTGTGGGCGGGCAGGATGCTCCCCTTCCCCTGCCACCTTCCCTGCGGCCTCACAGCAAATCCACATGGAAGCCGTAGCCGGACTTTTCTGGCAAAGGGGAGAGAAAAATTTTGGGGAAAAAGTAGGTGTCCTGTCATGGGCGTTTTGGACCCACTCCCCGCAGGGAGGCCGGGGGTGGCTGTGGCTGTGGCTGTGCAGATGTTCAGCCCCTTTCAGTTATCCCAAACCTCATCCTGAGGGATTGTTCCTTACTCCCTACAGCTATAGCATTGCCCCCAGGATGGCCCAGTGCCCGGGATGGGGGACCAGGGGGGCTCCGTATCCCCCCAGGGGCCAGGACAGGGGGTCAGTGGGGCCTGCGGGGGTGGCAGTGCCAGAGGATGTCTGTGGGGAGGATGGCACAGCGGGTGTTCCCCACAGAGGCCGTTTGGGAAGGGGAAGGACAGCTCGGACGGTTTCCCTGAAAGGGTGGCATTGCAGCGGGGACAGGACGGTGTCACAACACCCTTGCCCAGAAGCTGAGCCTGAGGTTTGTCCCTGGACAGGGTGGGGGAGGACATCTCCTGCTTCCCTTCCCGGCTGTGAGACCTCACAGGGGGCTGGGGCTGCACATTGGCATTGCCTGAGCACCCCGCCAGCCCAGCTCAGGGACAGGGCACATCATGGCCAGGGACATTCTAAGGGAGGGATCAGTGGTGTCTGAAGGGAAGGGACCACCACATCACCCCAAAGGACCCCAGGGCCTCCTGCTGTCCCTGGGGTGCTCCACTGACACATTCCCGTGACAAACTGCCCTGTGCAAGGTACCCAAACGATGCCATGGGCCTTTGCTGAGTGTCCCCAGAGCCCTCATCCTCATCCCCGCTCTCCCCTAGTGGTGCTGGCTGCCCCAGCTTGAGCAGAACTGGGAAGAAGACAAGGTGTCTCCATCCTTGTGTCCCTCCTGCCCCTCAGCACTCACAGAGGAGCAACACAATGTCCCCAGCCACAGTGACAAAGGCACCTCGTGGCTGGCTGGGAGAGGAGACAGTGGCTTCTCCCACTGAGGCTTTTTCTAGGATCCTTCGGAAAAAAAACCTCAAAAAAGGAAAAATAAATTATGTGAAAAGATCATGGGTTTATAATTGGGATGTGCAAATATCAATTTAAGCAGATCTTAAATCAATATGAACCAGAACGTTTCCTTTCACCCCTAATTGTTCTCTTTCTTCTTCTTTTTTCTTTTTTTTTTTTCTTTCTTTCAACCAGGTGAGTTTTAATAAGCTAAAATAAACCAGCTCCTATTTCAGCACAGTCCTAGTGTGAGGAATATCAATTAACGAGAGACATCCTTGGTCATTTCAGTTCACCACAACAGCGCTGGAGCTGCAGCTCGATGGGAATGGGAAGAAAATTACAACCTTTTCGGGGAAACCATTAAGTAAAAATCAGAATTTGTCCATAAGTACCACTGGGGGAGGGGAGCAGTTCAGCTAATGTGTTCTATTTTGAGCAATGAAGTGAATTTTCAGTGCAAAATCGCTGCTTTCTGTTCCTCTCCCCATGGCCCCATGTCCCCTGAGTTGGGGCCCAGAGAGTCCCTGGGTCAGAGGGTCTGGTTCAACCTCAGCCCAGGAATCCCCCTCTTCTCACACTTTTCCAGCTGAGGAAGGCACAGAGTGAGGATCACCATGGAATCACAGAACTCTGGAATGGTTTGGGTTGGAAGGGACCTTAAAGCCCATCTTGTTCTATACCCCATGCCATGGGCAGGGACACCTCCCACCAGCCCAGGTTGCTCCAAGCCCCGTCCAGCCTGGCCTTGGACACTTCCAGGG
>JAWWTY010000016.1:1290218-1324263 GCA_035222235.1 Margarornis squamiger
CCCTCTCCAGCTCTCCTGGAGCCCCTTTAGGCCCTGCAAGGGGCTCTCAGGTCTCCCTGGAGCCTTCTCTTCTCCAGCTGAACCCTTCAGCTCTCCCAGCCTGGCTCCAGAGCAGAGGGGCTCCAGCCCTGGAGCATCTTTGTGGCCTCCTCTGGAGTTGCTCCAGCAGCTCCACATCCTCCTGCTGTTGTCCCCCAGAGCTGGAGCCACTTCCACAGGTGGGGTCTCACCTGAGTGGGGCAGCAGAGGGGCAGAATTCCCTCCCTACTCTGCCCTTGCTGTGGAATGAGCCCAGGATGTGATGGGAAGAAGGGCAGGATGGTGAGCAAGGGCAGCATGAGTTCCATCCCCGAGGGCCTCACAAATCAGAGGGTTTCCAGGTGCTTTTCCCTTTGCTCTGCAATCTCCTGGGATCGATGTGAGCGTGTGACACCAGGAGCACTGGGCACGTTCCTCCACTAAATAGCTGTCACCTTGGAAGCACTTGGCAGAGGTAACTGCCAGAGAGAGCACTTTGCAGGAGAAAAAAGGACCTGTTTCAACACTAATATTTCCAGGGTTGCTCGTTGCCATTAATTTTGGCTGTTCCCCAGCACACGAGGCCTCAGGAGCCGCCTCTGCCCGGTGTGGTTCAGGGAACTGTCCACCCACGTTCTCCCATACACTGTCCTAGGGTCCGCCTGCCTGGCTGCAGCCATGGAGAGGCCTGGCACCCCGACATGCACTCGATGGGTGCTCCAGTGGTACCCAAAGTGATGGGGCACCCTAGTGGGTACCCAATGGGAACCTCAGTGAACATCCAGATGGATGCCCCAGTGGGTGACTCAATGTGCATTCTGATGGGAACACCAATGGGCATCCCTTGGACATCCCGATGGATGCCCCAGTGGATATGCCAACCACACCCTGATTTGCACCCCAGTGGGTACCCCAAGGGCACCGCGCTGTGCCCCGTGTGGCATGGTGCCTTTGCAGGGACCTGCTGCCCCCGCAGATAAAAAGCAAAGCAAAGGCCGAAAGGCGGCAGAACTCGGATATCTGGGGGGCGGCGGATGCCGGAGGGGCGGGCGGGGCAGCGGCCCCGCGGTGGCTCCGGCTCCGCGCTCTGATCCGCGCCGGGTTTCGCGGCGCTCCCGCCGCGCCGCGCGGGCCCCACGTGGGGCGTGGGCGTGGCCGGGCGCGGCAGCCAATGGGGAGCGCCGGGCGCTGACACCGCGCGTCACGTCACCAGCCGGAGCGCGCCCAATTAGCGGCGGGCGGGGGGGCCGGGACACCCCAATCCCGCACCCCCCCCGCGCCCCGGGGCCAGCGGGGCCCCCGCGCCGGGAACCGCGGGGCGCGGCGGGGCCAAGCAGGGGTCCCCCCCCCACCGCCCGTGATTATTTAAGCGGCGGCGTTGCTTTGTGCGTGCGGAGCAGCGCCATCCGCCGCGGTGGTGCCGGGGCCGCTCCGCGCGGCCCGCCCGGCTCGGCGGTGACAGATTGTTTGAGCGGGAGGAAGCGCCGGCCCGGGCTAATTACGCCGCCATGGCGGGCGGGGGAAGCGCGCCGCCGGCCCCGCGTGGCTTTGATTGACAGCGCCTCGATCAGTGGCCAATGGCGCGCGAGCCGCGGCCCGCTGCGCGCTGCGATTGGCGGAAGGGCGCGGCGCGGCGCGCGGCCCCACGTGGGGCGGAGGCTCCGTCTGACGCGCGGGCGGGCGGCCATTTTGTGCGCCGGGCCCGCCCGTGGGGCCGACACAGCCCCGGCCGGGCCCCCCTCACACCGGGCCGGGCCCCGCCTCACACCGGGCCCGAGCCCCTCACACCGGGCCTGCTCCCCCGCGCTGCTCCGGCCGGCGGTGCCCCCGGGGGCTCTGACGGTACCGCCATGGCCCGCGCTCCGCGGTACAGCCCCGCGGGCGGGGGGAGCGGGTCGGCCCGCACGGCACATCAAAGGGGCGGCGGGGCGGCCATGGCGGCTCGTCCCGAGCGCTCCGCGGGCACGGCGGGCCCGGGAGGAGGCGGGAGCAGGGGGTGACACCAGGGCCGTGTCCATCCCACAGACCGTGTCCCTCCCGTGCCCATCCCGTGTCCGCCCCACGGGGCCGTGTCCATCCCACAGCCCGTGTCCCTCCAGTGTCCACCCCACGGGGCCGCGTGCCTCACACCGGGACCGTGTCCATCCCACAGCCCGTGTCCACCCCGCGTCCCTCACACCGGGCCGGGGGCGCCGCGCGGGGCGTGGCCTCGTGTGGGCGTGGCCTCATGTAGGCGTGGCCCCGGCCCGGCTCTCTCGCAGACACAAGCTGGCATTGTGACGTCGCGGCCCGCGGAGCCCAATCAGCGCCCGCCCGCCGTGCCCCCACGTGGGCGCGGCGAGCCGCCATTGGCCCGCGGCGGAGCGGCCGCCCGGGTTTTGTCGCCCGCCCGCCGCCCCGCTCCGCCCGGGCGCTGTGGCCGCACCGCGTGCTCGGGCGCTGCTGCCCCGCTCCGGCCCCGCTCCGCCGCCCCCGCGCCCGGCATGGCCCCCGCACCTACGGCGACCCCCGCGGGACGCAGCTGAACGGCCGCACCCCCGGGCGGGGGAACCGCTCGCACTTCGCATGTCCGCGGCGCCCGGGAAGTCGGATGTGTACGGCCTTCCTCCCCCTCCTCCTCTCCTCCATGGCCGTCGTGCTCCGGCGTTAGTTCCTGGCTTTGCTTCCCCTTCTCCCGGCCGCAGGAATACCGCGGGACCCTCCTCCCGCCGCCGCGTTGTTGTTGTCGCTGTGGCTTTTTCATCTTTTTTTTTTTTGGGGGGGGTGATTTTGCTTTTTTTTTTCCCGACAGCGAGTGCCGGAAGGAGGGGGGGGTGAGGAAGCGGAGGCCCGCGGAGCGCGGCGGCCGGGGGGGTCGGCACCTGGCCCCGGCGGTGCGGGGCTGGGCTCGGCCGTGCGGGGCCGGGGGGGGTCAGTGTGCGGGGGGGAACCGGCCGAGCCCGCTCCCCCCCCCTCTCCGCCCTCTCTCCTCCGCCCCCCGCACGGACTTTCCTCTCGTCCCTTTGTTCAGTTCTCGGCCTCTCCGGGAGCGCTCCGAGGCCGGCGGGCAGCAGCGGCAGCACCGCACGTCGCGATCGCCGTAGCGAGGCACGGCACGGCTGGTTCCAGTGACCGCGCCCCAGCCCGGCCATGTACCCCCAGGGCCGGCACCCGGTGAGTCCCGGTGACCTCCCTCCCGACCCCCATCCCGCACCCCCCGGAGCCTCCCCCCGCCTCCCTCCGTCCCTCCGCACCCCCACCGTGACCCCCCACCCTCCGCACCCCCCGGTCACCGACCCCCGGTCACCCCCCCCCGCAGGCTCCGCACCAGCCGGGCCAACCGGGATTCAAATTCACCGTGGCCGAATCCTGCGACCGGATCAAGGACGAGTTCCAGTTCCTGCAGGCCCAGTACCACAGGTGAGCCCGGGGGGACCCCCGGCTGCCCCCCCGTCCCGCCCCGGCCCCCTCCTGCCCGCGGGGTCTCACCCTCCGCTCTCCCCCCCACCAGCCTCAAAGTGGAGTATGACAAGCTGGCGAACGAGAAGACCGAAATGCAGCGCCATTACGTTATGGTGAGAGACTTTAATCAGATTTCGGATCAGCCTGTAAATGTCATTAGCTGGGAGCCTGCGAACGGGGGACACCGGGGGACCCCCCCGGGGCCGGGCACTGCCTGCCCGGGGACCCCCGGAGGCGGGGGGTGGTGCCCGGTGCCAGGAGCACGGAGCCCCAGATGGCTGGAAGCGCAGTCCCAAGTTTCCTGTTAACCCCTTTGTAGCGCTTGGGGGGCGGGGGGGGCTGGAGCAGCGACCCCGGGCTCTGGGGGGGTCCCTCGGCGTGGTGGGGGTCCCCCCTCGCTGCCCCGAGGCGCGGGGTGAGGCCACCCGGGAGCCATCCCAGCTCACCCCGCTCAGCCTTCCCGAGGGAAATGGGCTCTTTTGTTGCCTCAAAACCCTCTTTTTAGCCACATTTGCATCGCGGGGCCCCCAAGTGGGGTCGGCTGGATTTCTCATGGGTTTAACAGGGTCCTGCACCCCCCTTCCCGGCAGCTCTCTGGACTCCCAGCAGCTCCAGTGGCCCCTGGGGGAGAATAAATCCACCCCCCCAGTGAGAAGCTGGAATTTTGGCCAGACTCTGGGCTGTACCTGTTCTGCCAGGGCTGAGCAGACGCCTGTCACCCAGCTCTGCGCCTCTTTGTTTTTTTAAGTAGCTTAGGAGGAGAAAACAGGAGTCAAAAGGAGTGTCCCCTTGTTAAGTGCCTGCCAGTTAAACCCATAAACATCTGCTTATTATAAGGTGTAATTTCCTTGGCTACCAGTGTTTTAAGCCCAGTTTTGACCAGGATGCTTTTTGGTAATGACCTTATGCAAATACCTTCTGTGAAGTTAATTCAAATTCTCCTTGGCTCTCTTATTTAATTGAATGTATTTGTATTTTTTTATTCCCCAGTACTATGAAATGTCGTACGGTTTGAACATTGAAATGCACAAACAGGTGAGTAATTTCAAAGGGGGAAGTTGGGATTGATTGATCTCCTGTTGCCCTTTTCCTCAACCTGATGTAAAATCGGCCCTGATTGCAGTAAATAGGGAATAAGTGCTGGATGCAGGGCTATGGCTCCAGGTGGGATCCCGTGGCCTGGCAGTTGAATGGGGAACTGCAGGTTGTTGGCAGGTTGGTCGGAATTTTTTGTGTATATTGCTGCGAAATTTGGGTTTTGAACGGAGTGTTTATGCAAAGGGGTGAGAACAGCCTCGCCTTCCACACTGGGATGTGCATACCTGGAATAGTGCGTTCCCCAAACTGGGAAAACACTGATATGTGCTGTTTCTCTCTGGTTGTGTTGTTGGTACAACAGGACTGTTTCTAAGGTCATACCCTGATCTTCTCCACGCTGTAGCGTGAGACTGAGGAGGGAATTATCTTCAGGGCTCCCCATAGCTTACGGTGTGTTGCTCAATGTCACAGATTTGTCTTTGCATCTGGGAAATGAAGCAATGTTTGGGGTTGGTGTTTTTTTTTTTTTTTCCTTCCAGTCTCCTCTAATATGTAACTTGCCTGAAGGAAAAAATAGAGAAGGCCCCAGCAGAATGTGGTGTGGTACCTTGATAAGATTATCGTTAAAGAGCCTAAAGGCTGCGCACATGATGGTAAAACTTAAAGGAATAAAGTTATTATTGAGATTAGACCTGATTATTTGTGCTGCTGCTGCTTACTGGTTTTAGAAGGAGTTCTAATTAAGAACTTAAGGCAGATAGAAGTTGACATCAACTTTGCCGCTCGCAAATCAGCCCCATTCAACTCCAAAGTGGTTTTGCTTAATAGCAGCATTGCCCTCCTCTAAGGAAGCTGTCGTTGGGAGCTGATGAAATGCAAAGCAGCGTCTCTGAATCTGCCTCTCTTTTCTTTCCTTTGCCTTTCTGCGGCGCAGTCACAGGGCAACGAAAATAATTCCTGCTTAGTCTTCAGTTTTTTAAAAATATCTTCTTCCATGCAGATAATCCTGACTTCTCGCTCTGCCTGGACCCAGGCGAGGCAGCGCGGCCTGGGGGGAGCCCTGGGGGGCTGCGAGGAGCTGGGGGGGCCGTGCTGGGGCAGACCTTGGGCTCGCTTTGCCCTGGGGTGGTCGGAAATCCCCCTGAATGCAGGATTTTTGTGTAGGCCCTTGGTGGTCTCCTGTGAGGAGGGGATGGTTGTGGCGCGTCCGGAGGGACATGGATCCTGTGGCTGCTTCAGCAAGGCCCGAGGGACTGGAGGGACACTGGAGGCACGGGAGTGATGTGAACACAGGCTCTCTGGGGAGAGGAAGTGCCTCTTCCTACCTGGTGGCTCGGCGTTGAAGGGCTCCGCTCTGAGCAGGCGCTGGGAGATGCTGGAATGAAGCGCTGGGAGGTTGAATTTGTTCTCTTGGTGGAAGCTTTGGAAGCAGTTGCTGTTCCCGAGGTGTGCAGTGTGCTCCTCCACGGGTCCAGGGGTGCAGCCAACGGGATCAGCGAGGTTTGGCACCCTTGGGAGGTGTGGATGGAGCACCCAACCTCCGCTCTGTTGTGCCTTGACCACGGAGAGCATCTTCCCTTGGTGTGTCTGTGGCGGTGTTGGGGGGTGACTGAGCAGCCCCAGAATTCATTCCCAGAGGTGTTTGGTGCCCAGCCTGTTGCCTGGTGGTGTTGGCAGCCCGGGAGGCCCGGCGTGGTCAATGTGCTTTGCTGGGAGCTTTGCAAGTGAGCGGATAAATCCTCTCCGGATGATTCCAGCCCGCGCCCAGCATCCCTGGTCGCTCCTGGTGACATATGCTGCGTGCCGAGTGCCGGGCTGAGCGAAGTTTGGGAGGTGAAGCTGCCTTGTCATTTAATTGACAGCAATGTGCATGCGGGGCTGGAGGAAAACAAAGCCCGGCGAGCTGCTCCCAGCTCGCTTCCAGGCGAAAATGGGGCGAGAGGGAGCGCAGGGATGGCAGGGATGGACCACAGCGGGGCCTGCCGAGGGTTTTGCCTGTCTTTGGGGCCGCAGCATCCCCCTGAAAGGCATCCTCGCTGCAGCATCCCCCCGCAAGGCATCCCGCTAATTGCGGCATGGTCCTGCCTGCATCTGGTTGAGGGTGGCTGGTCCTGAACAAACAAGTTTATCAGCTGACCTGTTTAGCGGTTGACTTGTGTTTATCTGCACACAATCAAGTAGACTGAAGTGCTTGAATTATTCATGCAGTGTCCTGCCCTCCAGACTTGACTGCTTGTGATTACATCTGCTCCAGACAAACATTGATGGATACTTCATCTTTAAGCAAAAGGGGATTGTCTGTCTGTGGGCTTATATAACAGATTATCTCTTCTACGCTGAATATTAAGTGTGTGCATATGTGGCTGCGTGTGGGGTTGTTTTTTTTCCTTCCCCCCTTTCTTCTCGTTTTGTTTCTTGTTAAGCAAAAAATGTACTTTCATAAACAACTCCATATGCAAGGAAATATTTAGGAAGTGACTTGGTTGCAGTGAATCGCTCCTTACATCAGTCTTCCTGCTGAACTAAGCTCCTTTCCCTGGGCTCAGCTTTCTTAAACCCAAGTCCAATCATGAGTTTTCTTTTGAAACCCCAGCAAAACTTTTTTTTTTTTCTTAGGGCTAATTGATTTTTCCAAAAGAAACTTTGCTTCCCCTGTTGGCTTTGCATTGTTTCTGTGCAGATCTCCGTGGATAATCGCCGACTGCAATAACCATTCCAAAAGAAAAACTAATTTTGCGTGGGGAAACGGGACACCTCGGAGGACAGAACCTTTGTGCTGGGTTTTATTTCTTTTTATGGCTGAGAACCCTTCACATAAGCACTTCTTGTTTTCGTGCTTAAACACTTAATGCTTGGAACAAACCTAAACCCCCCTGACACTTCCAGGGAAGAGAGGCAGGTTGTTTTTTTTTTTTTCTAGAATATTCTAGGAACACAATATACTTTCTGTCATGCTTGTTAGCAAGGAGTGCCAGGTAATAATTTGCTAAATACTTCAGAAGCCAAGTAATTTGTTAGCTCTGCTCTCAGGTCTCCTAAGGTAGAAGGGAATATTGCCAGAGCTTCACCTCTCCCTCCACTCGGTTTTGCAGGTGGGTTTTGGGGGTCCTGGGTGCGTTTGGGGGTCTGAGTGGGCTTTGCCCCCCACATCCCATTGCTGGTGGTAATTCTGTAATGAGGGGTTGTGTCCTGCCCCTCCACCCCCCCTCCCTGATTTAATTCTCATCAGCCGGGCTCTCCACTTTGCTAATAACGATAGCAGCCACAAATAGCTTTCAACATGCCATTGACAGCCCGGTTGGAGAGAGCACTTGAAATAGTGGTAGACAGCTGAAAGTACCCATAATTGTGCGCCGGAGTGAGAACCACACTGCTCAAGGGCCTTATTTTCATGTGCTTAAAGAGACAATATCCTGGTTTCAACAAATGCTGCTGGTGCTTCACTGCTGGTGTGATTTACTCCTCACTGCTCTCCCAACTCCCTCTGCCAGGGAGGAGGTTTAGGGGTCTGTGCAGCGTGGGAGGGGACCTGGAGTGCCTGAAGGAGGTTTGGGGGGTCCAGACCCGTCTTGGAAACATCACTGGGGAGTGTCTGTGGAGGGATCTGTGGTTTGGGAGCCAAGGAGAAGCTGGGGGCTCGTGGGTGGGAGTCTTATGTGGGTTGTGGGATGGTGCTGGTGCCATGTTCCTGCATCCCATGGATCATCAGCTGTGGCAGCACCACCAACCCCACTGCTCCAGGGTTTTAGGCATTCTCTGTGTGTGTGTGTGTGTATATTTATATGTGTGTGTATATATATTTATACTTCCCCAAGGAGTGTTTGGACAACACCCTGAGGAACATGGTGGGTTTGTTGGGGTGTCCTGTGCAGGGCCAGGAACTGGACTGCATGATTCTTATGAGTCCCTTCCAACTCAGGATGTTCAATGATACAGAAATGTGATGTCGATATATCTATATGATGCAGATGTTTTGGTGTGTTGTGATGTTTTGGGGTGTTTTCCAAGATGTGCTGTGTGTTCAGCCTCTTTTCCCCATCCTTCATCTGACATATAAATCCATGAGCAAGGGCAGGTGGAGTTGGGGCTGGTGTGGCCCAAAATCTGTTTTGAGGCTCCGTCTGCCGTGGCGTGGTGTGCACTGGCGTGATGCCTTTCCCCACAGAGGTTTGGGGAGTGCTTTGTGCAGGGAGTGTGTGTTCCCCTCAGAGTGGTGGTTGTGGGGCTGGTTTCTGAGGCACCTCCATCCTCCCAAGGACTGGGAGGGAGCCCAGGAAGGGTTTGGATCCCATCCTGCGCTTGGGGGGATGCTGGGATCAGCCTGGGGATGCAACTCCTGAGGCTGGGGGATCCCTGGAGCTCCCATCTGCCTTACCTACATCCAAGACCGATATATTTTGGCACCAGGAGCATCTCCATCACCCAGAGCAGTATCTGTGGGGTATCACGCAGGACCCCCCAGGTTCCAGCCTGGAATTCTGCACTCCCACACTTTGGGTCATTTGTAAGGCTGTTCCTTTCAGCTCTGCTCTGCCTCTCCCATGACTGACGGCCGCAGGGTTATTTTTAAACTTCTCTCTGCCACATCCAGGTGTAAAGACGAGAGGCTGAGGAGCTGGGGCTGCTGGGCAGAGCCAGCCCCAAGCTATTTAACACCATGCCACCGTATTCCTGCTCCCAGAGCCCCATCCTGGCTCCTGACTGGGTGCCAGGAGCAGCGCCCTGTGCCCTCCAGTGCTTTGGAGGGTGGCACTGGCCATTTTAAGAGCACGTGGGGTGACAGGACCCACAGCCTGGAGCCAAACGGTCCCTCTCTTGATTTATCACCAGTGCAAATGTTTTCTCTGGTTTCCCCCTCCCTGCTGGTGAAACACCACCCCAGAAGTGTTTCTGCTCAGGCAGGAGGTCAGATTCTTGGCAGAGGCAGGGGATGGTGGGGGTTAGTTGGGATTTCAGGTTCTCCCTGTTCTTGCCCTTTTTAAGGACCGTCAGCATCCCTGTGCCTGAGATGCTCCTGTGGACCCCCAGGAGAGGCACCCACCCACCCAGCACCCACTGAGCACCTCCTGTGGATGTTGGGTGGGTGTTTTATCCCCACTCGTTTGCAGCCGTGGTCCAGGGAAGATGCAGGGCATCAAAAGGGGATGCGGAGCCTGGGATTGCCATGGCAACCTGCCGTGGGGAATGGAGGTTTTTCTTGGCAGGAGCAGCTCGGGGGGCTCCATCACTCTGGGCAAGGTGATGAATGAGCCCTGTTGTGGGGAAGGTGTTGGACATGAAGCCCTCCCCTGTTCCTGATGTGCTGGAGGATCCCCTTTCGCTCCTGATTAAACTTTTAATGGGGACAACTAGAGTTTAATATGCTGTGGAATGGGAAAAGTAAAAGTGAACAAATATTTAAAGACTATTGAGTCTCATGTTCACAGGAAACCTCACGGTTGTAAACATAATATTTTGGACATCTAATATCTTTCTGCTCACTGAATCCCATGTGGAAAGTCTGTCTCTTTGAGGAATGCAGCGTTTTGCTTCAAATCTTTGTTTGAAGTTTGAGCAGAATTGGATTTAAATGTGGAGTAGATGTGTTGTTGTGAGTCTGGACCATGTGATTCCTGGGGAAAACCCAACACCTTCCCTTCCTCCTGCCTGCAATCGGCCTGTTTGGGTGCTGTATTTTTCCTGTTCCACTGACCCCACCCCTGGGCGACGCAGCCCAGGGAAGCTCACTCTGCACCACTGTTTTCACCTCAAATAAGGATGGAATTTGTTCTAGAACTTGGGAGCTGGCAGGGAAGAGCTCACAGGAGCAGCGGCCGGGCTTTTCACATCCAGAATCCAATAGGCTTCAGCTGAAGGAATAAATATTTAATGGAGCTGCAGTCTATATATAATCTAATCGATGCCTCAGTGCCAAAAAGCCTTTAAAGAGCTTTTCCTATCACTGGGCAGCATGTGGTGGGAACACTGGGGTGGCTGGTGGCACAGACGGTGCCAGCCTGGCTCCTTCGGACATGGTGGGCTGCATTTTGGCAGTTTTAGCTTCCAGCCCAATTTTTTGGGTGCAAAGCAGTTCTTGGGTGACGTGTGAGTGTTGGGTGGATAGAAACTTGTGCTGGCCAGAGCCTGTTCTTCGGGGCAGGGATATTGCACTGTCACAGGAGTGAAGTGTCACTGGAGTGCCAGGACAAGGGGAATGGCTTCCCACTGCCAGAGGACAGGGTTCGATGCAATACTGGGAGGGAATGGACATTGGGAACATGTGGGTGGGCAGGCCCTGGCACAGGGTGCCCAGAGAAGCTGTGGCTGCCCCATCCCTGGAAGTGTCCAAGGCCAGGTTGGACAGAGCTTGGAGCAACCTGGGCTAGTGGAAGGTGTCCCTGCCCATGGCAGAGAGTGGAACTGGGTGCTGTTTAAGGTCCCTTCCCACCCAAACCATTCCAGGAGTCCATGATCCCCAGCTCATCCGTGCATCCTCACGTTCAGGGCCGTGATGATCCTGGGGACTGGTGTAGCTGGAGCTGGGGTACCTGAGTCCAACTTTCCGGTGCTCCTGCCTTGGCAGAGTGTGCCAGCACGTTCTCCTGCCCTCTGGAATTGCTAATTAAAGCATCAGGTGTAACCCAATCACTGGGGTGCTTTCAGAGAAGACGATGGACAGAAATATCCCTGTGGCTTTGCAGCAATGGGGAGGTGTTTGGGGACTCCTGGGAGCAGGACCCTGAGCTCTGGTCTCTGTGGGGCTGTTCCCTCCATGGGAGTGACTCCAGGTTGGGGGAGATCAGGATTTTCCTGGTGTCCTTTTGCTTATGATCATCCTGGGATCATTGGTTGTGCTTGTGGGGTTGGTCTTGTAGTAACAGCAGCATGACCTGGCCATCCCCCAGCTCCTCACAACAAGGGCTGAGTGTCTGCTGGGCTTTTTCCTCCAAACTGGATTTTGGGGATTTTTTCCTGCAGTATTTGAGAGCAGGTGGAGCAGAGTGCTCCTCTCTGGGTTAGATGGTCTTAGAAATCCGAGGTGCTATAGGACCCATCCTTGGGGCTGAGCTGTGGGATCAGGAGGGTGAAGCCTTGGGATGGCAGGGGTGGATTTGGGGGGCGCAGGGGGGCGCTCTGAGCTGGGGGGGTGGCTGCTGGCTGCCTCGGGAAGGAGGCAGCTTGCCAGCAGCGAGGCTGGAGCGAGCCCCGGTTAATCACTTGTGTTATTGATAACGAGCTGCTCAGGGCTGTCGGAAGGAATTTCTGGGCGTTTGATTCCCTGCCAGCGCTCGGCTCCGGCCATTGTTGTGGCGCTGGATCCTCGCGGCTGCTCCGGCCGTGTTTGAGTTGGACCCAGAGCTGTTTTCACAGCTGCCCCAGCCAGGAGCAGCCGCCGTTAACCCCTGGCAGCCGGGCGAGCCTGGCTGGAGCATCCCTGGGGTGGCACTCCCAGCACCGGGCTGGGGGCAGCTCTCCAGGAAAATGGCATTCCCGGTTAATTATTCCCACAGTCATCAGCACAGTTGGTTGTTAAACTCCCAACGGTGCAGCGGAGCTGGTGGGTGTCAATGGATCTGGGTTGCTCCAGAGTGGGATGTAAGGATGGTGAAGGGAACACCACCAGCTTCATGTGGGATGGGGAGAGACCAGAGCAGGTACCCCCAGCCCTCTCTGGTGTCTTTGCCAACGTTTCTCCTGGAGAAACTCAACACACACCACAGTGCTGGGAGCAGGAGGCAATGGTGAGGGCCACCAAAAACTGGGTTTTATGGGATCCAGCCTCCAGCAGCTGCTCCAAGGATGAGGAGCTGTGCTAGTGCCTGGCTGCATTTTCTTGACGCCAGGGAAATCGAGGCTGGTGCAGCACTGCTGGAGCTGATCTGTGACACTCATCCCATGGTGGGAAGGGGACTGAAGAGTCCCAGGGGAGCAGGGATGTGTCCATGTGCTGCTGTGACTGAAGGTGCTTTTGTTGCCTCTCTTGGGAGCTGCTGCTTCCACTTGCAGGGTTGGGAGGGGATGCACAGGAGGGGATATATGGGAAGGGACAGGGAGGGGATGTGCAGTGCTGCTCCAGGAAGCCTCGTGCCATCCGTGGGAGGCTGTTTGGTGCTGACTCTTGGTTTTTCTTCTTCCTTTTTTTCAGACAGAAATTGCTAAAAGACTGAATACAATTTTAGCCCAGATCATGCCTTTTCTGTCACAAGAGGTAAGGAAGTTTTCACACCCTGGGTGTGGAGATGCTGCTTCTCCTGGGGGGGGGGTTTCCCCGGGCAGGCACTGCTGAGCCCCTCGAGGACCCCTGGGGATGTGGGGCTGAGTGAGAAACAGGGTTCAGATCCTCCATGTCTGTTGGAAACCCCTTGGGATGGGGGAGAGCTGTGCCTTGTGAGGGGCTTGGGGTCTGCACTGAGCCAAAAAGGCTCTGAGGGGCTTCTGCACCCTCCTGCACCCCGTGGAGCTGGAAGGTGCTCCCATGAGGAAAACAGAGCCCAAAAGGGGGGTGAGCATCTGGGGGCAGGTCCTGCCTCTGGGCTGGTGCTCCTGTGCCCAGCTCTGACCTGGCTGTGCCCCTCTGTCCCTGCAGCACCAACAGCAAGTGGCACAGGCTGTTGAACGTGCCAAGCAAGTGACAATGACGGAGTTGAATGCTATCATCGGGGTACGTGGACTTCCCAATCTGCCTCTCACCGTGTGTATACCCCTTTTATTCCTATCATTTACCATAACCAGAGGCAATCTTGCGCTCAGGAGGGATAAAGCAGGGTGGCTGACACCCCCCCAGCCATCCCACAGCCCCCCCCACCCACCAAAACTCCCCCAAACCACCAAAACTCCCCCAGTCTGGCATCGAGCGAGACATGGGGTGGAATCTGCCTCCCTCCCTGTGTGCTGATGCAGCTCCAGGAGCCTCCAGCAGCCAAATTGGATGTTCTCCATGGCCCTGGGGAGTGTTTGGGGTGCAGAGCAGGACCCACAGCCCTCCCGGACCCCCTGAGCCCAGGCTTGTCTCTGTTGGGCTGTTGGTGTGGAATGTGCTGTGGACTTGGCGGAGTTGTTGTCCCATGCATTGACTTACCCGCTCCTGTCTGCCCAGGCTCTCTCTCACAGATCTTGGGTGGTTTAATTTGAAGATTAACCATTTTGATTGTTTCTTTAATTGATGCCACAGTCTCAGTCCTGCAGCAAACCTGCTCCTCATCCTGGGACATTGGTGTCCCCATCCAGCATCCTGGGCAGGTGGCTCCAGAGCTTCTCTAGCTTTAGGTCTTTGTTTTCCAGAAAGTCCTCATTTTTAATGCCTTTTTTTAAAATAACTATTTGCGTTTCTTAAGCTACAAGGATCTTTATAATTCTCTGCATTTGACCTGCTCTTCTCTACATTTTTCTGTATTTTGTGGGTAGCACCAAAGGCAGAATCGTGCTCTGGGCTCCTTCCTGCAGTCTTTGGGATGAGGAAAGATTTGGTAGCAGATGAGTCCCTGGTGGTGGGGTGGGTGGCCCAGGAAAGTGACCCCGGCTTGGGAGCTGGGTTTTGGGGTGGCAGGCAGCACCCTGGAGCTGCCTGGCCTTCTTCCTGCTCTCACACCTTTTGGGAGTGCTGGGAGGTGAGCAGAGATGGGGAGGAGGGAGCCCATGGCTTTGATGAGCTGCTTGAAGCCGCAGCCAGGAGCCCCCGGCAGCTGGAGGCAGATATTGGAATTCAATTAAGGTGAATGAGCAGGGCCCGTGACCCCCATTTCCGAGGTAATTGCTTCCTTGGATCAGAGCGAGTGCCTCCTGTCATTAAGCAGCCAGCCCAGCCGTTTAATCGCTTTCCTGACGAACTTTCAGCAGGAATTATGGGCATCTCCTTCTGCAGTAGCTTGTCAGGGAGGGACACACTGCTGGCAGGAGGGTGGTGGGCAATTCCATGTCCTTCCATGGCTTGTAGAGGAGAGCAGAGCTCATCCCAGAGATGTGGAGCTGGTTTGGGTGGTGGGTCTGTGCTCAGGTGCCCCCCGAGGCACAAAACCCACAGAGTTTTTTGGGTTTTCCTCCCCTCTGTGCACACAATGGGATGTTATTGTAGGGTTGCTGCTGGCAGGAGAGTGAGAAGTGATTCCATGTCCTTCCATGGCTTGTAGAGGAGGCTCCGAGCTCATCCTGGAGATGTGGAGCTGGTTTGGTCTGTGCTGCTGCACCTGCTCAGATGCCCCTGAGACACAAACCCCAGAGGATTTGGGGTTTTGTCCTCCCCTCTGTGCACACAGCGGGTTGTTATTGTAGGGTTGCTCATGTGGACACATCCCTTGTGTTTGTTTGCTCTCCTTGGGTGGGTGAGGGCAGCACTGGAGTGTGCACAGACCCACCCCCTGTGTCCCTGGGGATCTGTGTCCCTGGGGATGGGTGGCTCTGCTGTCCCTGCCAACCCTCCCACCAAGGGACACCCTTACAAACTGCCCCAGCACTTGGTGCAGGTGCTGCCTCGCACAAAACCCCACCAAATCATGAAAACCTTTTTTTTTGCCCTTTTTGAGGTCAAGAACTGTTAATTTTATGCATCTAGGCCATTGTCTCACAGTTCCTCTGCTTCAGGCTTGTGTGAAATTGAGCCCTTGATTTGGTTATAGCTCTGGAAATGATTAGACTACTTTACTAAATTTAACGCAAGTGGTGAACTTAAGTGGTGAACCATTAAATCGGTGAACAAAGGCATGAAGCATGATGTACATAATCCAATTAAAACCACTCCATGGACCTGATATTCCTTGCCAGCTTTCTCCTAAATTTATAACCTCTTCATATCTTCACCATCCTTGTCTGGCACGTGCTGAGGGACCCCAGAAGGAAGGAAACATCTCTGTGTCTGTGCATCCCCACCGGCTCGTGGTGTCACCCTGGGTTGGATCTGCAGGGTCTTTTTCCAGGTCCAGCTGCTGTCCTGGGATATGAGGGGACATTAATCTATTTTGGGGTCCTGCCAGCAGATGAGGAGCCCCAGAGCAGCATCCTGAGTAGATCTGAACTTGTGGTTCAACTTGAGCACACTGGGCAGGTGGTGGGAGAGTCCCTGGTCCTGGAAAGTGGCTCCAGGTCCTTGTGCTGTGTCACTTGTTGACCAGGACCTTGATCCCTGTCCTGTCCCTGCCTCAACTGCCAGCTGTAGGTCCTGGGTTTTTTGGGAGCCCCAATGGGTCCTGCAGCCGGCCCATCCCTGGGATATTTGCAGCAAGTGCTTACACAATGTGTTTTTAAAAACAAACTTTTCCAGGGCTGGAACAAGGGATGAGAAGGGAAGTTGGGCTTTTCAGCAGCGGGCATGCTGAGCGAGCAGCATCCCTGTGCCAGGGAGTCCCAGGTGGGTTTTATCCCACTCCATGGAGTCTCCAGAATGTTATTCCCGAGAGATGTGCGACTGCTCCATGGGCTGATGCAGAAACACAGCCATGGAGTCCCAGGCGGGTTTTATCCCAGTCTGTGGAGCCTCCAGGATGTTATTCCCAAGGGATGTGCATCAAACACAGTGGAGTGATGTGGATGGGGAGGATGGCTGAGAGCTGTGAGCAGAGCCTGGGGATCCTCCAGCACCACCCTGGGATGTGCACTGGACTTGTTGGCTCATCCTCTTCTCTTTGCCATGGGAATGACCCTGCTGGAGCACGGCTCCTTCAGCAGTTCCAGGATGGAGCTCTGCACCCCGAGATGGGATCTTGGCTACTCCATGGAGCTGCAGTGCTGGATACAGGGATGGAGGGACAAGGCTTCCAACCAGAGCTGCCCACTGAGGACTTCCCACGTGGATTCTGCTCACTGGTTCCTGCTGCCAGAGGGAGAAAAACACCTTTCGGTGTTGTTTTGGGCTGCACTTGGATGTTGTGTCCTGACCTTGGTTTCCACACCCTGCACTGGAGCAGGGCTGCTCTGAGGGGCTGTTCCTGCGGTTCACCGAGCCCTTGGCTGGATTTATTTGTTGACAGCCTGAAAAAATGGAAGAAAAACCAGTTTCTTGCTCTACTGGAGGATGAGGCTCCTGGTGCTGATTCTCCTGCTCTTTTGCTGTGTGTCACTTGTGGAGCTTTGTTGTCTCCTGGGGCTGTGCCAGGGCTGTGATCCCCATCACCATCCCAGGAATGGAGTGTTGCTGCCTGGATCCACAATTTCCACGAGACCACATCCCTTTCTTGGGGCTCCTGGAATGAGTTAAACCGTGCAAATGATTAAGGTGGAGGTTGGAGATTGCTGAGGATAAAATGTTGGATCTCGGTGTATTCCGGCCCTGCAGGGATGGGCACCACTGGAGAGCTTGGAGGAGAGGAATCTGCCATGCTGGAAAAGCATCTGGGGTGATGCACTGATACAATGGCCAGCCCTGCCTCTTGCTTCAGTGGGTGGAATTCATGTGGAATTGGGATTGTGAGGAGCCTCCTTGATTTCGGGAAGATCTGAGGATCTGTTCCACTTGCTTTGGTGTTGGAGGGATGATCTTGGCACATGTGCATGGCAGGAGATTGGGTTATTGAGGGAATCACCCCTCGTGGTGCCCCCTCACCCCACCAGCTCCTCTTTTTTGAGGAACCTCCTGGAATTGCCATCCTGAGGATGCTTCCTGTCCATGCCCTGCAGATGGAGCAGCCTGGTAGAAGCTTCCAGCTCCTGCTTTTTGAGGGCACAGTGATTTATGCTTTTCCTATACCAGAGGCCTAATTGCCTTCTCCATTTGGCTTCTGCCCCAGCCGGGGCCTCCGTGCTGCCTGGAAGAAGCTGTTTGCAGATAATGCATCTCCTGCCTGAGGCTGCAGCTCCCGCCTTTCAGCTCCGACCCTGGATCTTATCCTGCCCAGGGATTTCCCTCTGCATCGCCCCAGGTTTAGAATCCAGCTCTGGGAAGAGGTGGGTCACCCACCTTCCCTGCACGCACCGAGGGGCTGCTCCATCCAGCCGTGCCCTTGGAGTGTGACAGCACAAGGGTGGGCAGGAGCTGTTCCCATGAAAACCTGGCCTCAGTGTGGGAAAATTTATCACAGAATCCTGGAACGGTTTGGGTTGGAAGGGACCTTAAAGCTCCACCCTCTGCCATGGGCAGACGTGCCTTCCACTATCCCAGGTTGCTTCAAGCCCTGTCCAGCTGGCCTTGGACACTCCCAGGGATGGGGTACCTGGGTTCATCTTCTTTCAGCTCTGATGGAAACTTCTTTGATGGAACTGTTGGAAATGTGGAGTCCTCAACACCTGGGGATGTTTTTGGTGTCTTCCTGGTTGTGTCCCTTGAGCTGGGCCGGGTGGCAGCAGGTCCTGTTGTCCATGCCCTTTGGGTGCCCTGGGCAGGGCATGGGTCAGTGTTTGGTAGCACTGAGGAGAAATCCTGATCCAAGCTGATTGTGGGGACCTGGAGGAGGCTGGGAGGCTCCACTGCAGCTCAGGTGTCCCCTCCCAGCCCGTGATTCCTGCTGGTGCTTAAATGTGACTTCACTGGGAGGTAGTGGGGTGCTGCTTGAGGGGGCTGTGGGTGCAGGCAGGAGGGTCCCAGGTAGCACCAGCTCCAAGACCCTCCTGGCTGGACCAGGGGGGTGTCCTGGGGGTGGAGGAGCTGCAGGAGGGGTGGCTTGGGGACTTCTGGAAGTGGCTGCTCAGATTTCAGCTGGTTTTCTTCCAAGTTTGTATTTGAAATAGAAACTCTGGGGATGTGTTTGGTTTTCCTTTCCTCTCCCCAGAGCTGTAGTTCAGCTTTTTGCAGCTGAAATGGAGCAGGCAATCGATCCCCATGGCTGGGTGAGTGTGTCCTGGGATGGCTGGGGCTCAGGGCTCCCAAAAAAACCCCTGGGAGCAACTGGGAGCCATCCCAGCTTGGCTGCAGCTCCCTGCGTGTGTGCCAGGGAATGGAGGGGGTGATGCTCAGCCCCATGGTGGTATTGGGGGGTCCCTCCATGATTTATCCAGTGCAAAGTACACCCAGCAATGTGGGAAGGGGTTGAGAGCAGCCGGATGGTGGGATGGGACCAGGGCACTGTGTGGGCATTTTCTTCTCCCCATCAAACACCTTAAAGCTGGCCCTGAGCAAATAGTCAAAACTTCCTTTCCTGAGGTGTGTGGGAGGATCCTGGCTGCTGGAATTTTCTCTCTCTGACTGGTTTAGGAGCTGCACTCTAGCCAGAGCCACTCTCTGCCTCCTGGGTGGGATTCCTGTATTTTTATTTGCTCTTATCTGCTGACAATGCCAAACTAACCAGGTCTGCAGCAATGGCGTGTGTTCCTGTGGATGAGGCATGATCCAGGGGGTCTGTGCCATGTGTGCACTCCTGCCACCGGCTGTGCCATGGGGATCGTGCCTGGGCACCCTCTGTCCCTCCTGCTAACGGGGCTTCTCCTTCCAG
The DNA here is from genome assembly GCA_035222235.1 of Margarornis squamiger. NCBI lineage: Eukaryota > Metazoa > Chordata > Aves > Passeriformes > Furnariidae > Margarornis > Margarornis squamiger. Next base: position 1,309,049 of record JAWWTY010000016.1, read on the forward strand.
GCACCTGAGCGGGGCAGCTCCCGGGGCATCCCCTGGAGACGCCGGGAATGTCCCATCCCGGCGCGGCTCGGAGCCCCCGATCCCCCGGCGCCTGCCCCTGCCCTCCTCACTGGTGCTTTCATTGCAGCAGCAGCAGCTCCAGGCCCAGCACCTCTCCCACGCCGCCCACGGGCCCCCGGTCCAGCTGCCGCCGCATCCCTCGGGGCTCCAGCCGCCGGGAATCCCGCCGGTCACCGGCACCAGCTCGGGGCTGCTGGCCCTCGGAGCCCTGGGCAGCCAGGCACACCTTGCTGTCAAGGATGAGAAGAACCACCATGACCTGGACCACAGAGGTGAGAGCGAGGGGCCAGGGGGCTGCTCCTCACTGCATCCACTGCTGCTGGGACTCATGGAGTCCTGGATGGGAAGGGTGGGGAGGGAGCTTAAACCTTATGCAGTTCCACCCCCTGCCAGGGCAGGGACACCTCCAAATAGACCAGTTTGCTCCAAGCCCTGTCCAGCCCGGCCTTGGACACTTCCAGGGATGGGGCAGCTTCTCTGGGCACCCTGTGCCAGGGCCTGCCCACCCTCCCAGCCAAGAATTCCTTCCCAATATCCCATCTAACCCTGCCCTCTGGCAGTGGGAAGCCATTCCCTGTGTCCTGTCCCTCCATCCCTTGTCCCAAGTCCCTCTCCAGCTCTCCTGGAGCCCCTTTAGGCCCTGGAAGGGGCTCTCAGGTCTACCTGGAGCCTTCTTTTCTCCAGGTGAACACCCGCAGAGGGGTGTGGCCTCCTCTGGAGTTGCTTGAGCAGCTCCACATCCTCCTGATGTTGGGGGCAACACCCTGGCCCAGACACAGCTCTACTCCCACCTCCTCATCCCTCTGGACCGTGAGCTTCAGGGTGTGGAATTGTGCTTTTAGGGATTCAGTTTTCCTTAAGTGATGCTCAGCCTTTGATGGAGTCTGGCTGCAATTCCTGCATCCTTGTTCAGCCGTGCGTGAATGGGAAAGCAGCCTTCCTCCTCCTCTTCTGTTCACCCCCAAACTCAGTGTTTTTTTTCTTGTTATTAGTGATCAGACACCTTTTTAGAAGATAAAATGATGTGTGATTCCATGTGCAAACCAGCAGTGTTCAATATTTTCCTGGCAGATCCCCATCCCCTAACACAGAAGGATTTGGGATATTTCCCCTTTTACACTCCTGTTTGTAGGGCAGGTACTGACAGCCTCTCCAAGCTGTTGGGCTCTGCTGGGGGATTTGGGGTGTTTTTCCTCCCTGAGAACACCAGTGAGACAAAATTATTTATAGCAATTATCCAGTTACATTCCTTTTCCTGCATGGATTCAGATTGCCAGGAGATCCTAGGGAAAGTGGGGCTGTTGAGCACAAATTAATGGCTAAAGGACGTTGTGGCATGGACAGGACTGTGGGAGGCTGTGACTTTGGGGACAAGCACCCGAGGCTGCTGCCATTCCCTTTGGATTCAGGGCATTTCCAGCTGTGTTTTGCCAAATAAATCACATGGACAAAGAAAGGACCAGGAGGCAGTGGGAGCTGGGTGGACAGGGGGATTTTAAAGCCAGAGAGAGCCCAGGTAGCATTTGAGTTAAGAGTATGAGGAGCTTCTTGGTTTATTTTCTGGCTTAAGACTTACTCTGACTTGCTTTATTTTTCTGTCTCCTCTTTGTTTTGGCTGTGACCTCACCTCTACCACTGGCATCTCCTGACAGAGCGAGACTCAAGTGCAGTAAGTCCCATCACCTCCTTTTTTCCCAATTTTTGGTGGCCGTGTGGTTCTGTTTTCTTTATCCTTTCAAAGACCATGTTGTAGGTGGGAGCTTCAGGGCTGCCTTTTGCACGGGTCTTATGAAATAATAAAAACCAGGCAATACAAAGCTCCCACCCTGCCTAGGAAAGCAGTGCTGGGGTGAGTGGGGTCACCTGGTTCTGGGATTTGGTTTAAATCTTTTTGCTGCTGGCAGAGCCTCACAGTTCGGTTGCAAGTGAGCCCAGTCAGTGCACGCGGCTCCAAAATCCTTTTAGTGATTAGGGAAGCTGTTTTATTCCTGCTCACTCTCCCATTATCTTGGGTCATCTAATCTGCTGGGATGGGTTTGGCTATTATGCCACATTAAGTCGGACTTGGAAGGTCGAGCAGTTCACTAACAACGGAAACCACTGGATTTTGGGGGGCACCAGTGCCTGTGTTGGTGTCCTTGACACCTTGGAGGCAGTGGGTGGGTTGTGGTTTCCCTGGGAGCAGGGATGGAGAGGCAGGGAGGGATATTGAGGGTGGGGAGCTGCCCTTCCCATGGAGTGGGGCATGGACAGAGCCCCCCACCCTGGTGTTCACAATGCCACTGGCTGAGGAAAATTGGTCATCAGGAGGAATTTCTTCATGTGGTGTGACCCTTGGGAGTGGTCCTGTGCAGGGCCAGGAGTTGATGGTCCTTTCCAACTCAGCATATTCTGTGATTTGTGGGAAGGGTTGTCGAGGATTGGGATGGGAGGTGGTGGAGTCCCCATCCCTGGAGGTGTCCAAGGAACGACTGGACGTGGCACTCAGTGCTGTGGTCTGAGGTGGGGACCGGGCACAGGTTGCACTCGATGATCCTGGAGGTCTTTTCCAACCCCAGTGATTCCGTGTGAAAAGCTGCCAGGACAAAGCCCGGCTGAGCTGCGGCTTTGCAGCGATTTCCTGCCATCCCCGAGCCCACAAATGGGCCTTTTGAGAGCCGGGGGCGGGCGGGAAGAAAAGTGCTATTTAAGGGGGGAGAGGGGAATTGGGCATCATTAACCCGCTCCTCGGGCGGGCAGGGGGCCGTCGGAGGTGGGAAGGTTCCCAATCCATAAACTCGGAGCCGGGGTGTTCCCCGGGGAGGTTTAATGCGCGCGATAATCAGCGTTAGTCATTCATATTTTCCCCAGCCTTTGCCTGTGCAATAAAAAATATTTAGTTCCTTGGCGGCGGGCCAGCGGCGGGGCTGAATGGATCGATGCCTCTAAATGCTTGACATGATTCTCCGGGAGCTGCGAGGGTTTTCAGCATGACTGCCTGGGAAGAAAGAGCTCGGTGTTATCCAAAGCTGCTTATTGGGTACCGAGGAGAAACATGAACTGCTTTAGTTCTCCCTTTCAGCTGGGGAAGAAAGGCAGGCACAGCAGCTTAGGAACGTTGCTGCTTAGCAGGGCTGGCAGGCTCAGGAAGGATGGGGATTTCTCCTGCTGCTCCCAGGAACTGAGGGAAGGGAGTGTGGGATGTGGGGAAGGGGCAGTGATGTGGGGTGATGTGGGGCCAGGGCTGTGCGGAGGGATCAGGGCTGGGCATCCTCCAGTGCTCGTGAGGTGGTTGTGTGCTGCCATTTTTGCTCCCAGCATTCCAAGGGCTTCCCTGGGAACACCGGCATCTCCTGGGCTTTGCTGCTGGAAGCAGGAACAGAAGGTCCCCTGGGCAGGGGTGCTGGGCTCTGCTGCTCACAGGGGTTTCCTGGGATATTTTGTGCCTCTCCTTTGGCTTGGCTGCTGGTGCCAGGGCTGGGATGCAGCAGTTCCTTTGTTCCTTCTGGATGGGGCCTCCCAGTTCTGCCAATGCCAGTGGAAGTCCCCATGGGCTCTGGGGCTTTCCTGGGAATGCTGACATCTCCTGGGCTTCACTGCTTGAAGCAAGGGCAGAGGCCCCCCTGAGCAGAGCATCCCTGTGGACACTGGGCTCTGGTGGTCCTGGTCACATGGGTTTTCGTGGATGTTTTTTGGATACCCTTAGGCTTGGCAGAGCTCAGCTGCTGATGCTGGGAATGGGATGCAGCGGTTGCTTTGCTCCTCCTGGATGAGGCCCCCTAGCTCTGCTGATGCCCATCCGTGGTGCCACACCTTGTGCCAAGCCCTCTCCCTGCCCAGGGCTGGGGTGAAGCTCCTGTTCCCCTGTGGGGAGCACAGGATGAGTGAGATGGGGCTTGTTTCAGGGAGCACAGTTTTTCCCCACTGTGCACTCACCAGTTCCCACTGGTGGATCCCAGTGGTGACTGGGAGCTGCTGGAGTTTCCCAAATCTTCCTCCCAGGGCTTGTGTTTATAACAACAACCACCTCCTCCCTTTTTCCTGCTGTGCTTTTGCAGTGAAGGGATTCAGGTGTCCATGAGCAGCCTCGCAGCATTCCCAGGGCTCACAGCAATGTCCAGTCCTGTCACCTGGATCCTGTTCCCTGCTACCTGGTGTCGTGGGAGCCGCGGGGTCTCATCCCACTGTCGTGGCAGGGCTGTATGTGGCACCTTCTAAGCTGCTGCTCATGAAATCCTAATTCCTTGTGTTTCCAACTTCAAAGCTTCTTCTGGCATTGCAGAATAACTCGGTCTCACCCTCGGAGAGCCTGAGAGCCAGTGAGAAGCACCGGAGCTCCACGGATTACAGCATTGACTCCAAGAAGCGGAAAGCGGAGGAGAAGGACAGCATGAGCCGATATGTGAGTGACAGGGGGACACTGAGAGCCCCCGGGGACACAGCCAGCCAGGACATGGAGGGAGACAGTGGGTTTGGGTAACATTTTCCAGGTGTGGTGTTGGGTGATCTGTGTTATAGAACCATGGGGTCATTTAGGTTGGAAAAGCCCTCAGGGACCATCAAGCCCAACTGTCCCCCAGCACTGCCAAGGCCATCACTAACCCATGTCCCCAGGTGCCACATCTACTACAATGGCTTTTAAATCCCTCCAGGGATGGGGACCCCACCACTGCCCTGGGCAGCCTGTTCCAATGCCTGACCACCATTTCAGGGAAGCAGTTTTCCCAGTGTCCCACCTCAGTGTTGTGCTGCTGCAGAGGGATGGGTTGGCTCCTCAGGGGGGTGCCCCCACTGCAGTTTTTGGAGCTCTCTGCAGGGTGTGACTCGCTTTGTGTTCCAGGACAGTGATGGTGACAAGAGCGATGACCTGGTGGTCGACGTCTCCAACGAGGTGAGTCCTGGGGGCATTTCGGTGGGTCTGCCCGTGGCACAGTGGGGGTTTGGGGGGTGATGCCTCAGGGGACTCCTGGAATGGCTCGATTCCTGCCTGAAAGAGGAGCCAGAGGAAGCCCACCCTGCCACAGAGGATTCCAAGGCTCTCTCCTGTCTCACAGGACCCTGCCACCCCCCGGGTCAGCCCGGCCCACTCCCCCCCAGAGAACGGCCTGGACAAAGCCCGTGGGCTGAAGAAGGGGGACGCTCCCAACAGCCCAGCCTCGGTCGCCTCCTCCAGCAGCACTCCCTCCTCCAAGACTAAAGACCTGGGCCATGTACGTCCTGCTCCCTGCCGGGGGTCCCTGGGGCTGGGGGTGCTGGAGGGCTGAACCTCATCCGTTGTTTTCCATCCCTTTCCCACCCAGAACGACAAGTCGTCGACGCCTGGGCTCAAGTCAAACACTCCGACGCCCAGGAATGATGCTCCCACCCCGGGCACCAGCAGCACCCCGGGGCTGCGGCCGATGCCGGGCAAGCCCACCGGCATGGACCCCCTGGGTGGGTACCAGCCCCAGGGTCACTGCTGGGCACAGCAGCTTTGCAGGGGGATCAGGTTTAGGGGGGCCTAATCCAGGTCTGGGTGGCATGCTGGTAGCTCAGGTGGTCCCTGTGTCAGAGATGGGGTGAGGAGGGAGGTCCAGCCATGGCATCGCTGGGATGAGAGGAGATCTGAGTGTGAGATGGGATTAGCTCAGCTGGTCTGAGCATGGCACTGGGGTTGTGGGTGTGATCCCCGTATGGGCCATTCATTTAAGAGTTGGACTTGATGATCCTTGTGGGTCCCTTCCAGCTCAGAATATTCTGTGATCTGTGACATGGCCTCAAGCTGTGCCAGGGCAGGTCCAGGTTGGACATGAGGAAGAATTTCTTCATGGAAAGGGCTGTCAGGCACTGGAAGGGGCTGCCCAGGGAGGTGGTGGAGTCCCCATCCCTGGAGGTGTCCAAGGAATGACTGGACATGGGCTGAGTGACAAGGTGGTGTTGGGTCACAGGTTGGACTCCATGACCTCAGGGGTCTTTTCCAACCTGGACAATCCTGTGGACACTGCCGTGCTCCACGCCCTGACTGTCCTGTCCCTCCCCAGCCTCGGCCCTGCGCACGCCCATCTCCCTCGGGGGCTCCTACGCGGCGCCCTTTGCCATGATGGGGCACCACGAGATGAACGGGTCCCTGACCAGCCCCGGTGCCTACGCGGGGCTGCACAACCTCCCCCCGCAGATGAGTGCGGCCGCCGCCGCCGCCGCCGCCTACGGCCGGTCACCAATGGTGAGCTTTGGAGCTGTACGTAGCACTTTTAGCTCCTTCTCTCACGGGTGGGGAGGGGTTGGGGGGGGCTGGGGCCTGGGAAGTTGGGGCTCCTCCTTAAAACCCCTGGGAGGGGGCTGGGGATGGAGATGCCTCCCCATGGTGGGATGTGCATGTGCTTTGGGGTTTCTCCTAGTTGCTCAGCCCCCTTTCCCATTGCTCTCTCTAAATACTTCATTCCACGGTTTAAGTCAAAACAAGAATTAAAATGCTGCCATTAATGCAGAGATGGGGGTTTCTGCAGCCGGGGTGCTGAGCTTGACTTGGCTGCTCCTGCCCCTGGGGATTTGGGGATAGCACAGGGAGGGGGGAGCATGTCCCACTCAAAACCTTTGCCTAATTGCCCAGTTCTGCCCTTTCTGCCAGGGGAATAGTAACAATTAGCTCTTGAGCAGCAAGGGAAAAAAGTGAGCTGCTCAGTGTCCCCTTGGGCTCAGGGATTGGAAGGTATTTGTTATGCCCAGCCCATGTCTGGCCTCACCTGTGTCCATGTGTCTCTTGGCAGGTTGGTTTTGACCCACACCCACCCATGCGAGCCCCTGGCCTGCCCTCCAGCCTGGCATCCATCCCCGGAGGGAAACCGTAAGTGCCTCTTGTTTTTTTTATGGATCTGGTGGGGATAGGTGTGGGCGGGCAGGAGGCGACTCCGTCACCCAGGGCTGGCTCCTGGTGAGCGGCACTGAGGACCTGACAGGGCAGTGGGGCTGCAAAGCCACCCGCTCCCCCCATTAAACCTCCACCTCTGGGGCTGCCCCGCTTTGGCCTCCCCTGGCAGAGCCTACTCCTTCCACGTGAGCGCCGACGGGCAGATGCAGCCGGTGCCGTTCCCCCACGACGCGCTGGCGGGCCCCGGCATCCCCCGGCACGCACGGCAGATCAACACGCTGAGCCACGGTGAGGTGGTGTGTGCTGTCACCATCAGCAACCCCACCCGGCACGTCTACACCGGCGGCAAGGGCTGCGTCAAGATCTGGGACATCAGCCAGCCAGGCAGCAAGAGCCCCATCTCCCAGCTGGACTGCCTGGTAAGGGGCTCGGGGGGCTGGGCTGTGCCAGTGAGCCGTGGTGGGTTGCTGCTGGTCCCCAAGAGTGGGTGTCCCCTCTTTCCCCCACCTCCAGTGCTGCTAATAATCTCCTCCTCATTGACATCAACATCTCTTCCCCACGTTGCCATCTATTTTTCCTCTTTCTCCACCACTGCCATCCTTTCCTCTTCCCTGTGACCATCTGTAACTCCATTACTATATTTTTTCCTCTTCTCCCTACTTCCTTTTCCCATCACATCTTTGCCCGTCTTAATGTCTCTTTTCCTCTTTCCCCTTTAACACCTTTTCCTCTTCCCCCTATCACCATCTCTTTTTCCTCTTTTCTTGTTGCCCTCCCGCTTCCCTGTCATAACATCCCTTTCCTCTTTCCCCTCTGTTATCATCTCCCCCCCATCACCACCTCCTTTCCCCTCCAGAACAGGGATAACTACATCCGCTCCTGCAAGCTGCTCCCGGACGGCCGCACGCTGATCGTGGGAGGGGAGGCGAGCACGCTGACCATCTGGGACCTGGCGTCCCCCACGCCCCGCATCAAGGCCGAGCTCACCTCCTCGGCCCCCGCCTGCTACGCCCTGGCCATCAGCCCCGACGCCAAAGTCTGCTTCTCCTGCTGCAGCGACGGCAACATCGCCGTGTGGGACCTGCACAACCAGACCCTCGTCAGGTGAGAGGAGGGGTCTGCTCGGGGTCTTCCTCGGTGTGCTTTGGTGGGAGGAGCTTGGAGGTCTTGGAATGGTTTGGGTTGGAGGGGACCTTAAAGCTCATCTCATTCCGTGCCCCTGCCATGGGCAGGGACAGCTTGCACTAGAACAGGTGGCTCCAAGCCCCGTCCAGCCTGGCTTTGAATGCCACAGTTCAAAGGGGGCAGCCACAGTTTCTGGGGGATGGTGTCAGGAACACTCCCTTGATGCTGCACCATCCATCCTGTGGTGTGCTCATCTTTAAACAAGCCCAGTAGACTTGGCCAGAGTGCTGCTCCTCAGCAAAGAATGCTCCTGAATGGATTTCCAGCTGTGTTTGGTGTGGATAAGCCTCATAAATGTAATCTGAGCACCTTGAGCCAAGCTCTGTGCTTTTCCTAGCGTTGCCCTTGCAGACTTGTGTCATTTTTTGTGTTCCAAGGCAATTCCAAGGCCACACAGATGGTGCCAGCTGCATAGACATCTCTCACGATGGTACGAAGTTGTGGACAGGGGGCCTGGACAACACGGTGCGTTCCTGGGACCTGCGGGAAGGGCGGCAGCTCCAGCAGCACGACTTCACCTCCCAGGTACTGGGGTGGGGACAGCCTGGCCCTGTCCTGCAGGGACCCCACACAGGGGTTTAGCCCTCCATGGAAAGCAGGGCAGCTTGTTTGGCAGCTGGGTCATGTGTGGCTTGGGGAGGGGACATTTCCTGCTGGGAAGGCGGCCCTTTTAACTCTGAGCATGGCTGTTCCTGCTGTGTTTGGTGGAACCCAGGGGTGTCAGAGGCAGAAGGAGCTGTGGGACTCCCTGGATCTGGTTTCATCCCCTCTGTCATCGTTTTTCCATCCCTGCATGATGTGACTGCCATTAGGAAGGCATGGCGTGCCTGTGGATGTAACAGGCTTCTGTGGGTGGGATGGCTGCAGGGATCAGGATCCTGCCTCCTCCAGCAGACCCTCCCAGAGCTCTGATCCAGAGGGGCAAAGCTGGGACCTTGATTCCACTTGGCAAGTGCAGCAGCATCCAAGGGGCTGGAGCCATCCCAGCACTCACAGCTTGTGTGGCTGCTCCAAACACGTGGATGTGCCTCTCCAAACCTGCACCAATTTGGGGCTGGCCAGCACCCTCCACCGGTGCCATAAATCCCAGAATGGTTGGGTTGAAACGAGGACCATCCCGTTCCAACCCTGTTGCTGTGGGGTGGCTGTGGGCAGAGCTGGGGGTGCAGCCCTCCCTGAGCATCCCCCTGTCCCCCTTCCCACTGCAGATTTTCTCCCTGGGGTACTGCCCGACGGGCGAGTGGCTGGCGGTGGGGATGGAGAGCAGCAACGTGGAGGTGCTGCACCACACCAAGCCAGACAAGTACCAGCTGCACCTCCACGAGAGCTGTGTCCTCTCCCTCAAGTTTGCCTACTGCGGTAAGTGGCTCCTGCCCATTTCGTGATGGATGGGGATCATGGAATCATGGAATGGTTGGGGTTGGGAGGAACCTTAAAGCTCGTCTCGTTCCACCCCCTCCCATGGGCAGGGACACCTTTCGCTAGACCAGGCTGCTCAAAGCCCTGTCCAGCCTGGCCTGGAGCCATTCCAGGGATGGGAAACAGGGATGCTCATGAGGAAGGGATGATGCATGGAACAGTGGGGGGGGCGGAGCATGGATGTTTCCAGCAGGATCCATCTTATGGATGGTGCACTTGGGGTTTATCTCCATAAAACCATCCCAGTTGTGGTCACAAACAGCCACGTGGCATTGTGGGAGGTGGGAAGCAGCACCTGCCCTGTGTGAGTGCTGGGTTGTGTCCCAGTGGAGAGGGGCTGCACAAGCCTCTCTGGGGACTCTCTAGATTTTCCTGTTTCTCAAAAATGGCCAGTTTCTGAGGTCAAACAGCCAGAAGCCTGAGGGGCCAGGGAGGGGCTGGCCATGGGATCTGTCTGTAGGGGTGGGAGCACTGGCATTTGTTTGGCTGCTGACACCACATGTCCTGGGAACAGGTAAATGGTTTGTGAGCACTGGGAAAGACAACCTGCTCAACGCCTGGAGGACGCCCTACGGAGCGAGCATCTTCCAGGTAGGAGCTTGGGAAGAGCAGGGGATGAGGGCTACACCCAGACCCCCTCTCAGCATCATCATCCCAGGGCTGCTAGCCCTGGAGAGAGGGAGGCTCCTCTTGGGGCGGCTGGGTGGGTGCCCAGGGTTGGGGATGTGGTGATGCCACCAGCATGGAATGCTGCTTGGTGAGCCTGGGAAGCCAAACTAATGGATGCTCTCCCTGTCTCCTCCTCTTCCCAGTCCAAGGAATCCTCGTCCGTCTTAAGTTGTGACATTTCAGCGGATGACAAGTACATCGTCACGGGCTCTGGTGACAAGAAGGCCACAGTCTACGAGGTCATCTACTAACCGTGGAGTTGATGGAAGGGCTGGCAGCTCCCGGCCCCGCAGGACTCGGGAAGCAGCGGGGGGATGCCATGGGGTGGCCCAGGGACCGTCCCCGCTCCGAGGGGGCTCTGCCCGTCGTCTGCCACACACGGATTTATTTGGAGATCTGCAACTATGGCACACATTGAAGCCCTAAACGGATTTTATTTTGGTTTTAGGGTTGTGGGGTTTCTTTTTTTTTGGGGTTTTTTTTCTTTTTTTTTTTTTTGTTTTGTTTTTTTTTTTGTTCTGTTTTTGGTTTTCTGGTTCTTTCCGTCTGCGCTTTGGTGGCACTATAAAGGACTCCTTTTTTATCGTGACTTTTTTTTGTGCAGCCTGCATAAGACTTGTGAAAAATGTAAATAACGGACTAGTAAATAGCGTTGAAGGGGGTTCCCTCCCGGTACACTAGTTGTGTATTTTTCGTCTGCTGTAATTGTATTCCACTGATGGTTTTGGTGGTGGCAATTTTATTATGGGTTTTTTGGTTTTGGTTTTTTGGGTTTTTGTTTTTTTTTTTTCCTTCCCCCCCTCCTCCTCTGGAAGCGTCCTTGGGGACGTGACTTTGCCATCCAGGCTGAGCAGAGCTGTCCACTGGTGAAAAGTTGTTCCTCCTGTCGTCCCCGTGCGTTGTTCGGTGTGTTAGTGATGGTGGGACGCTGCTGGAATCCCGGAACCGCTCGGATCCTCAGCGACTGACGGGACATCAACACAGTCACCTGGGGTTTTGGTTTTGTTTTGTTTTGGTTTTTTTTTTTATATATGGATTTATCCTTATTTTTTCCGTGCTTGGATGTTTGAAGAAAAGGGGAAGCCCACGCTGCGGGATCGTCTGCGCAAGCCCTTCTTGGTCTTCGGACAGAAGCAATGAGGAGTGATTTCAAAGAAAGCTTAGAAAATTCAGCTCAGGGAGCCACGAAAGATAATAGCAACTTATGTGTTTTGTATTCAAATGAAAGTAAAGAATTAGAATTGATAACCTTTAAAAAAAAAAAAAAGAAAAAAAAAAGAAAAAATACAGGTTTTTTTTTTTTTTTTTTAAGAAGCAAAAAGTTTACTAACAAGTAGGGTTTGTGTGTGGTGGGAGGGCCGGGGCTGGTTGTGGTCCTGTGGGCTTTATGGTCTTGTGTCTTCTGGTCTTTTGGAGCAACTCCTTCCCCCCACAGGCCTGTGTCAGCCTTTTGTACTAAAGGGTTAAAAAAAGGACAGAAAAAAAAAAGACAAAAAAAATTAAGACCTAATGGGCAAATAAAAGTATTTGTGTAGCAGAAGTGCTCACCCTGTATTGTAGCATATGGAAGAGGATTTTTATACGACATTTTTATGGATTATTTTTTTTCGATTTGAATCTGGTCCAAAATTAATGATGTTTAGGGTTGAGGGGAGAATGGTTTGGAGATGGGGGGAGAGGAGGATGGAGAGTTGGTACCTGGCATTACATCCCTCTGAGGAGCCTCTGTCCCATCCCTGCAGCTGCTCCAGGTGTGGACAGTTGAGCTGGGGTTGGAAGGAGGAGAGATCTCACAGGAAATCATTATTTTTCCCATCAAAATAAGAGATTTTAAAGATTTTTTTGCCCTTTGCGAAGTTAAAATAAGGGAATGACTGAGGCACAGGGTGCCCACTAAGGTGTGGGATCAATTTTTGGCACTGATGATCCAAGGAAGGAAAAACCAAGTTCTTTAAAGCTGCTTTTAGGGCAAGGGACTTTAGGGTGGTTTGGCTCAGATTAATGACTCTGAAGGTGCCCCCAGTGCCAACAGACCCAGCAGGGGTTCACTGATGCCCCAGGTGTGTTTTGGGGCTCAGATTGGTTGTGGGGCTGGTTGGGATCTGTGAGGGCAGCTCTGCCCATCCCCTTGTGCCCCCAAACCTGGGCACAGCATCCCCCCTCCGTGGCCTTCAGAACATCCCCCTCTGTTGCTGGGATGTGTTGGAAAGGCTTGGAGGGCTCTGACCTGCTCCCAGGGCAAAATCCTCCAGCAGTGGGGTCACCCCCACCTTGTGTCCCCCAGAGTCTCTGGTTTGCAAGTCGGTGCTTGGTTTTCCTCCCCAGAATAACAAGAATAAAATCCAGGAACTGCATGTACCGGAGCTGGCGGAGCATTCCGAAGTCAGGCTCTCAACTTTACACCAAAGTATGTAGCAGAATCTGTACAGCTGTTAATAACTACCACTGGTTTTTGTAAAAAAGGGCGAAAAAGAGAAAAAAAAAAAAAAAGAATAAAAAGTAAATGTACTGAAGTTCAACTGAAAGCAAAGTGTCTCTAAACCCTCCGCTCCCCGAACTGCTGCACTGAGGTGTTGATAAAAGCAAGAGAAGGGGGGAGCTGGGCAGCACAGGGCCCTCCTCATCGTGGGGTGATGGTGGAGGAGGAAGAGCTGAGCTCAGGATTGATGGGGGAGCCTCCTGGCTCCTCAGCCCTTGGCATCTCCCCAGCCCCTGGTGCCAAGAGTTGGGCTCCACTTTGGGCACCCCCACCACCCTCAGACACCCCAAGCCCCCTCCTACCCCTTTCCATCCCAAAGGCATCACCCAGCAGCTTTATTTCTGCTCCTGCCAGGACTTGGGGCTGCAGGAAGGGCTGGGAATGGGGTGCCCAGCACCCAGGGGTGCCTGCGGGACTGGGTCAGGCAGCTCCAGATCCATGGGCTGTGTCCCTGGCATTCCTGTGCTCCAGCCTGGGCACCCCTGACAGAGACAAAGCACTTTCCTTGAACTAGGACATATGTAGGGTCCTCCGGGGGCTCCCGCTGATGTATTGGACATGACAGGGCCTGCTGCGAGGGAGAAATAAAAAGCAGGAGCAGCACTCTGCCCGCTTGGCTTCCCGATAATGTGCAGCGGGAGAGGGTTAGGAGTGCATTTCAATCTGATTTTAAGCTGGATGGAACGAGGGGCTTACACAGGGGACCATTAAAAGATCAAAATTGCAAGCAATCCTTTGTTGGAAGATTTGGATTCCCGGCGCAGGGGAGCGGAAGGGACCGGCCCGGCCCCCCCAGCTGCCCCCTCGGCACCTGAGCGGCTCCAGCTTCGCCTTTCAACAGTTCCCAGCAAAGTGGGGCCCTTTGCAGTTCATTTGGTTGGACTCCAGCCTTTCCGAGGGCTGATGGAGGAGGTATTGGAGCCACGCGTGGTCTCTCCCATTCCCATTTATGCCCAACACCCGGACTTTAAAGTATTCCGAGCCTCCACACTGATTTTATTTTTTGTATGAAAAAAATTAAACCCTAAGGGCTTTTTTAAATGTGCTTTTGGGTCAGGCTTGGCTGATGCTGTGACATGTTGGGGTGTGATGGCAGAGACCTCACACAGCATCTGGAAAACTGAGTGGGAGTTGCAGTGGAGTACCAGGATCCCACCCAAGGTCGCAGGGATGTGCAGGTGGCAGCCTGGCATCCTGGAAAATGGCACTTGTGGTGGGGCATTGCCCACTTCTTATCAGTGCTTCCCTTCCCTGAGCATCGAATTCCTGCAGGGAAAGGATCCTGTGGAGGCAGTGGGGATTTGATCCTGGCAGCTGCTGAGCATCAAAACTCAGTCATTACTCTTTTAGGGTCACCCTGTAACCTTTATCCCTCTGGGTATAGCCTGGAGCTCTCTCCCTTTTGGGGTCAGTCTGAAGCCTTTGTCCCTCGGGGTCACCCTGTATGTGGCTGTGACCCTTTTGGGGTTACCCTGCACTTGTCCCATTCCTGGTGCTCCCACTGTTGCTCCCAGCCCCTTTCCCACAGTGATGCCCATCCTGGGCCCTGAGGTGAGGCCGAAGGTCACACGGGGAGGGTGCCATGGGGAAATGGTGATTCCCAGCTCCCAGTGTGCACGGCCTGGGGGGACAACGTGGGGCTGTGCCACTGGTGGGGGGCACGTGTGTCCCCTCCCCTGTGGTGACCCCTGAGAATGCTGTCCCCAAGGAGCCCACCTGGACAAGCTGCTTTTCCCACACTGGGTCTCTGCTCCCTAAAGGGCAGTACTGGGAAACAGGCAGAGCTGTGCCATGTCACATGTGCTGTGCCATGCTGTGCCATGTGTGATGTGCCATGCTGTGCCACGCTGTGTTCGTGCCATGCCATGCCATGCCATGCCATGATGCACCACACTGTGCCAAGCCATGCTGTAATGCCATGCGTGCCATGGCATGCTGTTCCGTGCCATTCTGTGCCATGCCGTGCACACATGTTAATTTATTCCATGCTTTTCCATGCTGTGCCATGGCAGCCGTGTCATGTTGTGTGTGCCACGCCGTGCTGTGTGCCCCATACTGTGCCATGCTATGCCATGCCATGCCGAGCTGTGCCCACCCCAGGAGTGCAGCAGACCATGCCAGGCTGTGCCCCAGGCAGCCATCCATGCAGTGTGCCCACCTCGGCAGTCCAGGATAATGGGATGCCCCTTCCCCCTCCGTTATCCCGGGCTCCATACCCGGCTCAGGGAGCAGTTCACCCTTGGGGCGCACAGGGCATCACCCTCCAGCGGGGCACCCCGGCAGCCCCTTGCCACCCCTTGCCACCCCTTGCCACCTCTCTCCATCCCTTGCCACCCCTCTCCATCCCTTCCCACCCCTTCCCACCCCTTGCCACCCCTTCCCACCCCTTGCCATCCCTTGCCATCCCTTCCCACCCCTTCCCCCCCTTCCCATCCCTTGCCATCCCTTGCCACCCCTTGCCATCCCTTGCCATCCCTTCCCACCCCTTCCCATCCCTTGCCATCCCTTGCCATCCCTTGCCATCCCTTCCCACCCCTTCCCCCCCTTCCCACCCCTTGCCATCCCTTCCCACCCCTT
>JAWWTY010000016.1:1342382-1356087 GCA_035222235.1 Margarornis squamiger
TGGAAGTGCCCAAGGCCAGGTTGGACAGGGCTTGGAGCAACCTGGGCTGGTGGAAGGTGTCCCTGCCTGTGGCAGGGGGTGGAACTGGATGATCTTTATGGTCCCTTCGAACCCAGACCATTCCAGGTTTCCAGCTCTCCATGATTCTATAACAGGTGCCAGCAGGAAGGAGGAGTCCCCAACCTTCAGAGGACACAGCTCACAACCCACTGGGTCTATAGGACGTCCAAGAACAGAATTTTCCTCCCCAGAGACACCCCCTGGGCCGCAGGAAGGTGACAATTAGAGCCAACATCTCTTACAGGGTAAGGAAAACATTTTCCTCTTGAGCTCACAATTCTCGGCAAGGCTGGCAGAAACCCAGGGAAATGGGCGATGGCAGCAGAGCGACTCCTTTTTCCTTGTTATCAGTTGTTTTAGGTCAAAGTCTTTCCTTTCCACTCTGTCAACAGAGGGATCCAAGGGGGAGGGCCACACGTGACGGCTCTGCTGAGCAGCTGCGTGTTACTTTACTTTCCTCAGCGTTTACTCTGCGTGGTGCCCACAAATCCACCTGAAGGGAGAAGGTAAATATTTCCCGAGCCGCTGCTCTCCCCGAGGAATGCTTGCACATCACTCAGCTATGCTGGAAATGAATCACCTCTCAAATATTTGCTTTATCTCACCTTACCGTGTAATTACCACCTCCACTCCCCCACCAGCTTTAGTTGGTGAGCATTAAATAGTTGGCTCGAAACCCACGCGGAGGCAGAGAAGCCTGAAAAGGATGGAGCAGGATTCTGTGGGAAGGGAGAACCGGGACTACAACTTCCATCATGCACCTTCCCGCCGGGAGCTGCAGCCTATCCCTGATCCCAGCTTTGCTCCGAGCCCCATCTCTGCCCAAAGGGAAGATAAACCCCCCCAAATTCCCAATCCAGGGGATTCCCTGCTCACCCCCCTGCACGACACCAGCCTTCCTCATCCTCCTTGTTGGAAAAGTTGTCTCTAAGCAGCCTCTAAAGTGAATTATGTCGCTTTAATTAGTATGCAATTTAGATCAGAGGAGATAACGATTACATGTTTACTAAATATCAATTAGTTATTGAAGATCTATTTGTCGCAGCTCCCAACAATGCCATAGATGTATATCACGCCTCCCTTAAACCTCAATAAATCCGTGTTTTTTAACAAACAATCAGCTTTTAAAGCATAACAGCTATTCCAGGAGATGAAATTAAAAGATTAAGCAGAGCCGGGGCGGGATTTGGGTGCCGGATGAGGCAGATGAGCAGCGGAGGGGCTGGGAAGTGACATCCCACCTCCTGCTTCTCCAGCAGGATCCGCGCCCAGCGCCGGGTGGTCCGGGATGTCCTGAGCATCCTTCTCATCCCGGAGCTCTCCTGTGTCTGAAAGGCACTCAAGTGTGAGGCCGAGGATGAAACCGATGCTCGATCAGCAGGACGGGGACGAGAGGGGACTGTCGCAAACAATGACTTTCTTTATCCCTCTGCGTTTTGTTCCCATGGCACGAAGGTCAGGAGGAAAGTAGATTTATTAAAGCATAAACAAACTGCATAAATGCTTATGGTAATTCCACTTCCGTTAAAAATAGCGGTTATTTTTAAAGCTACTTTAAATTATCTCCTTTCTAATGAAAACTCACATGTAATCTGTTAGTGAGGGATGTCTGTTGAACCATGAATTATTCAAAGAAGTCTCTGTTCTGTTATCTGGAGCCTCTGGAGATTATTCCCACCATTGTCCGTTGTGATGGGTCATTATGCACTCTGTGAATTTAATCTTTTAGGCTATCCAGCAGCACAGAAAAAATGTATGAATAACAATTTTCCTGTAATAACCTTCAACTAACCTTTCAACCAGAGTGAGTAATTCCAATCCTATTTTCACATCAATAGAAGAGTCAAAGCCAGGCAATTATCTCTTATCTGTTCCATAACCCTCCCCCTTTAATTTTTAAAAAGGATGTTAAAGCACTTACTGGAGGCAAGAAGAAGAAAGGAGGTTGGGATGAAGTGCGGGCAAATTTTGATGAGCAGTGATAGGGGTGCGGTTTAGATAATTATTAATTTCTGCCTTCCCCCCCCCCCCCCATTTTGCCGCATTCCTCCGTTCCCAGTGACACACCAGTTGCCTCACCCACATCCCTGCTGGGACAGCGAAAGGAACATCCCCCAACCTCGTGGCTCCCCGCTTTTTACCCTTGGGCTGCGTGGGAGACGTCGCTGAGTGTCACCGACAGCTCAGGGTGGCTCTGATGTGCTCCTGGGTGACAGGTGGCCCTTTTGAGGGGTGACAGCGCCCAAACCCCCTCACCAGCACCCCCCAAATGCCAGCCCTGCTCCCTGGCATTGTACCACAGAGAAGTACCACACACCCTCCCGTGAGGGGAGCCCGTGGGCTCCGGCCACTGTGGGAGCAGCACCCAACAAGTGTCCCCTTGCGGGGACAGGGCCCTGCGGGCAGTTTTGGGGCACAGTGAGGACGTGCTGCTGAATGGCAGCTGTGCGGATCCCACTGCGCTCGCTCGGCTCGGCCACCGCACCGGCCGCGGCTGAAGGTCAGAGGTTTGCGGTGATAAGCCAGGAATGAGTAAACTGATTGCCTGGCGCTCCGCTGGGAATTTATATCGACTGAACACCGGGCAAATCCTCGCCAAGCTCAGGAACGGGCTTTTTATCAGCGAGGGAGGCTCAGCTGGGGGTGGGAGCCGTGTTTGGGGTCAGGACTTGCCCGTTCCAGCCCTGAGCCCCGAGCAGCGCCCGGCTCTCCCTGTTCCCAACCTGCTGCAGGCACCTTCTCACCTGCTCGGACGTGGGGAGGAAAGGATAACCCCTGGCAGCATTGCTGGCACGCCGTGGCAGCTGCAGAGCTCAGAGGTGCTGATGGGCTGCTGTGTCTGCCTTCTCCAGCTCAGAGGTCCTTCAGGGTGAAGCCCCTCCCTCAGCACTGTCAGGAGCCGGTCCCACCAGCCCAGGCTCACCCTGAGCCCCCTCACCCTGCAAAAACAGCCCTGCAAGATCCCACAGACACAGAACTACAGAGTCGTGGACTGGTTCACATTGGAAAAGGCCTCTGAAACCATCGAGTCCAACCAATAACCCAGCACAGCCAAGGCCACCACTAACCCATGTCTCCAAGTGTCACATCCACCCGGCTTTTAAATCCCTCCAGGGGTGGGGACTCCCCCTCTGCCCTGGGCAGCTGTGCCAGGGATGCACAGACCTTTCCATGAAGACATTTTGCCAATATCCAACCTGAACATTTCTTAGTGCAGCTTGAGGAGGGACCTTCTTGCTCCCCTCTCTTCCCTGACAGGAAGGTGGAGCCAGGTGAGGGTTGGGCTCTTTCCCAAGTCGTGGGACAGGAGGAAAGGGCCTCAAGTTGCACCAGGGGAGGTTTAGATTTAATTTTAGGGAAAATTTTTTACTGAAAGGGCTGTCCAGCTCTGGCACAGCCATGCAGGACAGTGGTGAAGTTCCCATCCCTGGTTTTAAAAGCCATGTGGATGTGACACGTGGGGACATGGGTTAGTGGTGGCCTTGGCAGTGCTGGGGGAATGATGATTTTGGAGGGGTTTTCCAACCCAGGCGATTCTGTGATTCTATAATTCTATTTTTGGGCAGAACTATCCTCTCTCCATCTCCAGCTGCCCACTCTGGAGGCAAAGCCCCACTGGAAGAACCCAACCCAAAGCATCCCATGACTCTATAATTATATATAAATAGATATATAAAGAGGGCAAAAGTTGCCTTTGCCGTGTGATCCATGTGTGCCCTGGCCCCAGCTGCCGCTGCCGCGACACAACAACATCCATCAATGCAAATCCCCTCCCCTGCAAGTGTATAAAATTGCCCTATTTGCACTCGCTATTTCCTTCAGGACCAGGAATATCGCCGGAGCAATCTGGGCCGGGCTGCCAGCGCCGCTGCACAACGCTCGCATTTGAAAGTCTAATGACGGGCAGATTCCTCCTAATCAGAGCAGTAATTTCATGGGCAAAACAGCCCATTGTCTGGCGGAGAATGGCAACCAGGAAACAAGAATGCCGCGCTAAACATTAATTGTATCAGTGCCCAGGCATTTAAGAGAGCAGGGACTTGTCGGAGCAACCCACCCCCCGGTTTTGGGGCCGGGTGTCTTTAAGAGCCCTGGAAGGGGATGAGAAGCTGAGCTGCCGCCAGCTGGCAGGATGGGAGCTCCGGATAAATCCCGGCTATTGTTCAGGGCTTCGCAGCACCAGCAGGATCAGAGGGAAGGGAGAAATCAAAGAAATGAAAATCCAAAAATCAGCTGGCAGCACGGAGGTGAGGGCAGGAGAAGGGATGGGCAGGGCAGGGACAAGGATCGGCAGGGCAGGGCAGGGATGCTCAGGACTGGAGGAACCCGGATGCTCAGGGCAGGACCAGGGATGCTCAGGGCAGGACCAGGGATGCTCAGTGCACGGGGCTGGACAGCACCTCTGCCCAGGGTGTCCCCAGCCATCCAGAGGGGTGCTGGGTGCCAACTCACCCCTTGCACCCCTCAGGCACATGGTGGGATTTTTGGGGTTGTCCTGTGCAGGGCCAGGATTTGTACTTGATGATCCTTGTGGGTCCCTTCCAGCTCAGGATATTCCACAACTCTATGATTCCATGATCCCACTGGCCGTGCTGCCAGGGCCACATCCTGCCCAGCTCAGAGCCGTGTCCAGCACCCCTCAGCAGCAGGGACCCCAGCAGGGAGCTGGCTCTGCTCCAGGCTTGGAGCACACCATCTACACTGGCTATAAATCAGGATGGGAAATCACTGCCTGGTTCACCCCTCACCGGGAAAGGTTCACAATCAGACCTTGTTTTGGGGGAAATTCTTTTAACATGACCTTCCCCAGCAGCTCATCTGTGCAAAGCAACCCAGCTGTGCCGGTCCATGGCTGGGCACAACCATGACCCTGGTCCCACCGGGATGGAACAGAGCATCCCGGGGCCCAGCACTGCCCAGTTCACCCCAGTTAAAGCCCGTGGGGGAACAGGAGGTGTTGCTCCAACGCCCTTTCCACGCGTGTCCCGGCGCGTTGGCTGTGCCGTAACGCCTGTCTGGGCAGCAGAAATGTTGGAGAGGCGCTGGCCAAGTGTCTATAAATTACTTCTTACTCACCCAGACTGAGATCTCCATCCCACAGCTCCGAAATAGCTGTAGGCTGAGAACAGGCTCTAAAAACCAATTAAAAAGACCCAGAAAATAAACAGAGCAGGGGGAAACTGAGAAGCCTCTGAAGCTGGAGCTCGGCTGGTCTGCTCATAAACACTGGGAGATTTTCTATCGAGGGGGTTGGAAGTAAATCAAGCACTTGTGAAGAGCTTAGTGAGGTGCATTGTCACTGCCTGAGTTGGCTGTTCCTGGGCTGTCCAGAGGAGAGGCAGGAATGTCTCCATCCCTGCCAGGGAAGGCGTGGGCAGACCTGGCTCTCCGAGTGCCGATACCTGGAGGAGGATGCGTTTTCCAGCCCTTTGCTCCTTTCGTTTATTTAGTCCTCAATTAAAAGTTCCAGGAGTGAGCAGCAGTGTGGGGGCCTGCAGATGATTCCAGGGGCTTGGGGACACCCCTGTCCTCAGGATGTCCCCAGCCCTGCAATGGAGACCTCACCAGCATTTACCACCCCCTTTCCCACAGTGACCCACCAGCTGATGATCCAAAGGAGGAAGCACCACTTCCCAAACACCCAAAGGGGACCTGGGCTTCCAGGGATGTTGAGAGCAAGCCTGCACACCCACAGCTGTACCACATCTGCACTGTCCCCACGGGTGGGCACTGAGCTGTCCCCACGGCCCCCAGCTGCTTTCCAAGGCTTCCTTTGCAAATTCAGTCAGTAAGGGATCCCTTACTCATGGATTTGTCCCTCAGGATCCTTTGTCTTTGTTCAATGACTCTCATAAGAGGGAACCAAACCCTGGCACAGCTGTCCAGGGCAGTGGTGGAGTCCCCATCTCTGGAGGGATTTAAAGGCCGTGTGGATGTGGCACTTGGGGACATGGGTGAGTAGTGCCCTTGGCAGTGCTGGGGGACAGTTGCACTCAATGATCTTAGAAGGCTTTTCCAACTTAAAATCTTCCAGGATTCTATGAAAGGACTCTCACCAGTTGCTATTTCAGGACTCCACAAACTCACACAAACCTGCCGTTGGATCACGACCCAACAACTTGAGCTGTAAAATTCTGCCCTCCCAAGAGCCCAGCTTTCTCCAGAGGAGGATTTAATGACTCCAGTTGGCTTCAAAGCCTGAAACACAATTGTGCTGCCTGTGGCCAAATTTCCACTCAGACAAGTTTTAAAAGTGCAGCTGCACGTCTGGGTGTCTGGATGCTCGTCCTCTAAGTCCCCTTGGGAGCCGACAGCCCTGAGTGCTCCACAAGCCTGTGCTGCCCTGCTCAGCCCCAGGAGCAGGGGGACAACAGGAATCAAGGGTTGGGGTCAGGGATCAGACCCTTCCGTTGGGACAGGACAACGGGCTTGGGGGCATCACTTGAGAGGTCCCGGCCCTCCTCCCAAGTAACAAGT
Source organism: Margarornis squamiger (assembly GCA_035222235.1). Lineage (NCBI taxonomy): Eukaryota > Metazoa > Chordata > Aves > Passeriformes > Furnariidae > Margarornis > Margarornis squamiger. The sequence goes on from JAWWTY010000016.1 coordinate 1,348,920, forward strand.
GACAGGACACGAGCAACTGGCCTCAAGTTGCAGCAGGGAAGGTTTAAGTTGGTTATTAGGGAAAATTTCTTCATGGAAAGGGTTGTCCAGCCCTGGCACAGCTGCCCAGGGCAGCAGTGGGGACCCCACCCCTGGAGGGATTCAAAAGCTGTGTGGATGTGGCACTTGGGGGCACGGGTTAGTGGTGGCCTTGGCCATGCTGGGTTATTGCTTGGACTTGATCTCAGAGAGCTTTTCCAACCTCAGTGATTCCATGATTCTATTCCATGATTCCATGGAGAGGTGCCCATCACTGAGCCCCCTGTGCCCACCCTGCTGGTGCCCCCACCATGCCCAGCCCTGCTCTCTCCTGGTTTGCAGTTGTGGCAATCAGAGGCAGATCCAACCCCCCCTTCCCCAGTCCCACCCACCCCAGTGAACTGCAGAGCAAAAGGCCCCAAACACCTCATTGCCAGGTCCAGCAGTGGGAGCAGGAGCTGGTTTGCCGTCTCCGCTCCGCACCACGGCTCCATCCCGCTGCTCCAGCAGAGCAAACACTAATGAGGCAGCAAAGACAAACATTTTGTCAGCGCTGACAAAGGTGAGCTTTTATTAAAGGGGAGGAAAAAAAAAGAGAAAAGAGAAAAAAAATTAATTGGGCCAGCTTCCAAAGGAGCCCTGGCGCTGAAAGCGGCAGCCAGCGGGGAGCCAGGTGTACTCACCGCCCAACGAGAGCCATCCAGGGCCGGCTGCGAGCAGGTAATTGGAGAGACAATGATTTAGAGCGAAGCGCAGAGAGGATTTCGGAAACCATGGTACCAGGTCCCCACGGTGCTCATTAAGGTTGTACAGATTGCATTTCCCATCTCCCCGCCAGCCCTCCAAAGTGCCTGTTATTAATTCATAAAAACATTGCAAGAGTGATTGAATCCAATGATTACTGGAGCAGGCAAACACAAGAGATGGTAAAATATTCTGTCTCTCTCTATCAAGGCTCTCTGAGCAGTAAAAAAAAAAAAAAAAAAAGGAAAAAAAAAGGAGGGGAAAAAAAAGGAAAAGTGTTGTGAAATATTAATCAGAGCTGTTTGCCCCTGGGCAGCGAGCGGGGCCCTGCAATCAATGCCGTGCGAGCCTTCCTGGTGACATCTATTTGAGAAGCTGATTACTGTGGGTAAACATCACTAAATATTCGGGATCCTTGGATTTCACCTCTAGTGTTGCCACGAAAATCCGATTCCCTTATCATCCCTCTGCAGGCGCGGCCCCGGGGGATCCATCCGGCAGCGCGGGCCGGCGCTGATCCCCCGCTCCAATGGCATTAGGAACGGGATGAGCCTGTGGAAGATGTTGCAGGAGCCCTCGGCAGAGCAGAGGGTTTATTGCCTGCTACGATCCCTGAGAGTGTAACTAATGGATTGAAGATACATAGGGAGTGCAAACAATTAATGGAAAATTAGGGAAAGAGGAGTATCAGCATCATGACAGGCAGATCTGGAAGTGCCACCCCGAGGGTCAGCAGGGATGCTGTGATGTCCCCTGGCCATTCAGACACCTCCACCACCCCGGCCCCTCCCGGAGCTCTCACCACTCAGGTCGTGTTAATTAGCCACGGAGTCTAATCTAATTGTTTCAACTGTAATTGAATGTAACAGACCCATCCATGTCGTGGTTTCTCCGTGGCTGTTGGACATGGATGAGCTCTCACGGACAGTGACACGCCAGGCAGGGGACACGGAGGGTGATGACCCACGGTGTCACCTGTGTGCATGCAGGGCAGGAGGGCACTGCCCACACCCCACACATCAACATCTTGCCTTGGCCTGCCTTTCCACCAGCATTTCCTTTCCATTCGTGTTCTATTTTCTCCCAGGCTTGTCTCTCATTTACAGAATCCCAGAATTATTGAGGCTGGAAAAGCCCTCCCAGCCCACAGAGCCCACCCTGTGCCTGATGCCCACTTTGTCCCCCAGCCCAGAGCACTGAGTGCCATGGCCAGTTCTGCCTTGGGCACCTCTGGGGGGGCACTCCAAACCTCCCCTGGCAGCCCCTTCCAGTGCCTGAGAGCCCTTTCCATGCAGAAATTCCAACCTGACCCTCCCCTGGTGCAGCTTGAGGCTGTGTCCTCTCATCCTGTTGCCAGTTGCCTGAGACTTTCTCCCAAAAAGCAGAAAACTCTGACCTGAGAAAGGGATTTTATGACAACCAAAAAGATCGTAATAGAATTTTTTTAAGAAAACCTCCCAAATTCTCAATAGAAGACAGAACTGAAAAGAAATAATTTTCTCACAAAGCCATTTTTCTTTGGAAATAAAAACTTCCAACTGGTTCCAACTCTCGGGAAGCCATTAATTACCTGTCGTGCACTTCTGAAAGAGCTCTCCCTCCCGCAGCCTCTGCAGAGCCCTGGCCCAGCCCAGCTCTGCTGGAAAAGCCTCCACACAGCCAAAGCAAATGGCTCTGGGAGCACAACACGCATCTCCCCCAGATGTTCCGGCACTCAGACAAGCATTAGGAAGCGTGTGTCGGAGTGCTGATAGACTCCTCTCATTGTCAGCCCTTCCTGGCTTGGCCGCAGCTCCGGGGCTGGCGGGGCTGGCGATGGAGCCGTGCGGGAGCTCCGGCCGCTTCCAGGAACGCTTTTGCCCACTGTGGTGGTTTGCCTTTGGCCAAGGAGGGCTTTCCCAGAGCTGAGAGGTGCTGGGAGAGCAGCAGGCAGGGCTGCAGCCCCACAGCCCTGTGCAGGCTGTGCCAGCATGGCCTCCAAGGAATTGTCCCCAGACTCGTGTCATAGTGACTTTCCTTTGATCAGAGAGTCATGGAATCCTGGAGTGGTTTGGGCTGGATGGGACCTTAAGGCTCATCTTGTTCCACCCCCCTGCCATGGGCAGGGACACCTCCCACTAGGCAAGACTCATGGAATATACTGGTTTGGAAGGGACCCACAAGGATCACCAATTCCAACTCCTGGCCCTTCTCAGGCCCATCCCCAGGAGTCACCCCCTGTGCCCCAGAGGATCATCCAAACCCTCCTGGAGCTCTGGCAGCCTTGGGGCTGTGCCCACTGCCCTGGAGAGCCTGCTCAGTGCCCACCACCCTCTGGGGGAAGAACCTTTTCCTGAGATCCAACCTAAACCTGCCCTGACATAATTTCAGGTTGCTCCAAACCCCATCCAACCTGTCCTGGAACCTTCCAGGGATGGAAGAGTTTTCCTGACCCCACTACTCTCCCTGTACATGTATTTCTTTCCAGTTCATCCCAGTTCATCACCACCAGGGGTCTATCCCAACCTGCAGCACTCACTCTAAGCACTGCTGAGTTTGTCCCCAGAGCAGCCCCTTCCCCAGGTCCTGCAGCCTCCAGGGAAGTCAGAACAGTCACAGCCACAGATCTGAAATACCAGCCCTGGTATTGGCATCTTCAGACTTCTGGTATTTCCTTGGATTTGGGCTCATTCTGAACCTTTTCATGAAACCTTTTCATGGACAATCCCTTCATCCCCAAAAGGTGCAGTGGAGGGACCAAGCCAACACCTGCAGAGCCCATTTAGTCATCCATGATAGGCTGAAAATAAGCCCGGACATCTTTACCAGGGTATATAAAAATATATTTATATATCAAATATATAAAAATATAAAATTTTGTACTGCTTAAATTCCATTAGAAAACAACTCCAAAATGTGAAAAGCAGCATTATCCTTTCCTAACAATAAAATTAAAACCTTGGAGCAGTAGCTGGAGATGGGCCGATCTCAAGGGGGTTGGAGATCAAGTTCAGCTAAGTGCCTGGATGATTTAAACCACTTGTGTGTACAAACCAGGGCTGGGAATCCCAGGGGAACCCGTGTGAAAACTTCCGCCTGTCCTGAATTTCAGTGGACGAGCAAGAGCGACTTTTCCTGTGGTGGTTCAGTGTTTTTCCTGCCAGGTCCCTGAAGAAAACAGGAAATGAGGACTCAGATGAGAAGAAGTCAAATGAGAAGAAGTCAGGAACATTTCTGACCTAATACAAAGGTCCCATTCAAGGGCCAAGCAAAGTGATCTGGATTTTGTCGTCCTGCCTGTTCCTGATCCTGGAATGGTTTGGGTGGGAAAGGACCTTAAAGCTCATCTTGTTCCACCCCCTGCCAGGGGCAGGGACACCTTCCACTAGCCCAGGTTGCTCCAAGCCCCATCCAACCTGGTCTTGGACACTTCCAGGGATCCAGGGGCAGCCACAGCTTCTCTGGGCTCTCTGGAGTCAGTGCATCCCCACTCAGTGCATGGACTGGGAGGTCTGTGAAGCTCCATCCAAGCCCCTCTGGGACATCTCACATACACCTCCCACTCTGGAAAGCCTCTGCACAGGGTGGTGGTGCCCGGCTGGCAGCAGCCAGAGGGTGCCCAGGCAGCTCCTCTGCCCCTGGGCTGAGGACTTGCAGGTCACGGAGTTGGGAGAATGGTGTGACCCCAGTGGGATGCCAAACTGGGGGAGCAGAAAGGAGCCTCAGGAGCGATGGATGTGGCCTGTAAACTCCAGGATACCCACGGCAGGCCTGGTGGGTGTCCTGCTGGAGCAGCTTCTGCTCTCCCTCCCACTGCCCGGCTCCTCGGGAGCCTCTCAGCAGGGCTTCCTCTTCAAAGAGCAACGTGGATAAATATTTTCCTCAACAAACAAGGCCAACTGGGAGGTATTGCCCAAAGCAGCGCTGCAGAGCAGGCTCCGGGGCGTGCTGAGGAACAGGGAATGCACATGCAGCAGCTGGTGGAGGCTGCACACGGGGACAGGGGTGGGTTCAATATCTCAGCAGATGATCCAGGACGGGACAGACCAAACCCTTCCATCACTTGGCGCCCGGTTGGAAGTGCTGAACTTGCTGTGAGTGCTGCTAATGGGAAAAGAGCCCCGGTCCCAGCGACCCGGCGAGGCTGCGCGAGACGGGATCCGCAGCAAGCACGGAGCTGGGACGCAGCAGGAAAGCTAAAATTAACCCGAGTGCTCGTTAGCGAGACGAGGGAACATCCAATAAAATGACATTTTCCTTTTAACACATTGCACTTGGAGGGCTTTCTGTCCTTGGCAATGGATTTGCTGCTTGTAGGTACTTTCCCTTCTGCTCAGTCACCAAGCCCAGTCTCATTATTGAATTTTTAATTAGTTTTTTTCTTCTGCAGCGAGACTGGAACTGAAGTTTCCACGTAAGCCGTGATTTGTAGATATTCCCATTAACAAATACATTTTATCCACACGGCCACTGCCTCAGCTTGTCTCCAGCAATGACTGTTGGCTAATTTGTTCAAATCCCGGTGAATCCCAAAAGGTTTGTGAAATTCAGCATGTCTGGATCCTCGCTTAAGGAGACAGGTTAGTCATTATTTAGCCCTCCCCATATAAAAGGCTCCAGCCGGCCAATCCATGAGTAAAACCAGGACAACGCTGCACCAAAGCCCAGCCAAGTGAATTCCCAGACTACAGTAAAACTCATTCATCCCGAAGGATGACGGCAGGGAGAGAAATCCTGGTGGCTTCACAAGCGACTTTCAGAGCAAACAAAGGACTAAAGTCATTAGATAACAGATTTGCAATTAACGATCCGACCCGTTCCAGGCCCAATGGAAGGGAGGAAGAAGGGGAGCTGGGAAAACTTCCCTCCTCCTGACTGAAGTTTTATTGCCAAATTAACTCCTGGTATTGTTGCCAACCCAGAAAGGAAACCACCTGCAACTCTGATGATCCAGAAGAGGTGGAAGGGGAGAGTGTGACACTATGAAGGGAAGAAAGGACACAACAAAGAGGAGAGGAATGTCATGAGGAAGGAAAGAGGAGTGTCACCATGAAGAGAAGAGGGATGATAACATGAAGGGGAGAGGGATGACATGATGAAGGGGAGAGGAATGACATGACATCATGGTCATACCAGCCCTGGCCAAGCTTCATTCATTATTCTCCTTTTTTTCCCCAAAAGATGGAAAAAGTTGAAACACCAGGAGCACAGTCCTCCCAAACTAAAGCATTAAATGGTCATTTGAGTTTTGTCAGAATAATCAACATAAGGAGATGCTCACCTTGCAAATCTGGTCTCTTCTCAGGGAACCAGCTCTCCTGGGAATCAGGAGAGAGGCAGAGCCAAGGCAGGCTGCAAATTCAGCGAGAAACAGGCAAAAGTCCTGCCAAGGCTTTGGTCCAACCCTGTTCCAGCGCCATCCCCAACATCTGGGGCTTGCTCAGATAAATGGTTCCACTTTTGGGTTGCGATAAATAAATAAATATGTTTTGAAGCTGATAAAGTCTTTTAAAAATTCATTAAAGAGAAAGAGCCTGGCAGAGATTGCAGCCTGAAAGCCTTTTCCATCACGAGTTCCTGCTCTGATTTCCCTGGAAGAGAATGCTGAGCTCTCCTTGCAAACCCCGTCAGGCAACACCAATCCCTGCCACAGAGGCCAGAGAAAATTTCAAGGGACATAATTAATAAGAATTAATTAACCTCATGAAATGGGCTTGTTGCTGGTGGCCCAACGTGTTTATTGACCGATTCCTGTACGAGGCAGTTTCCCTCCATCTCCCTCTTTCCCTCACGCCTGGCTGCGGATCAGGGAGTGGAGGCAGCTCCAGCACTTTAAGGAGACGTGGGGACACAGAGGGGATAAACCAGACAAGGCACTTCACATGGTCCACTACACCTTTAATGTACAGAAAGTAATTAAAATGGGAGACAAATTCATCAACAGTCAGTTCAGTTCAAAGTGCAGCCAGGCTGGATCTTCCTTATGCATGGGTAGCGTGATGTGCATATCCGTCATAAAACCTGCATTAAAAATTAGTCAAAGCTGTTAGTACATCACAGCAGACCAGATGGTTTATGCTCTGAAGTGTTTCAGGAACCTCATTTTATTATACATGAATGCCTCGTGTCGGGGGCCTGGGCTGATATTTTCATTAAACACACTCCACGAAGCATTACAGCTCTGTTGTCATTTTATTCAGCACGGATGAGTTCTTGCACTCGGGCTCCGCGCTCGGGGCTCCGGCTGCTCCGGCGGCGCGGCATGGAATGGTCTGGGGAGGGCATGGAAGGGCCTGGGGAGGGCATGGGATGGCTTGGGAAGGGCATGCCGTGGTTTGAAGCAGCCAAGAAGCCACAGCTTCTCTGCCCAACCTGTGCCAGGGCCTGCCCACCCTCCCAGCCAGCAATTCCTTCCCAATATCCCATC
>JAWWTY010000016.1:1356187-1373418 GCA_035222235.1 Margarornis squamiger
CTCTCCTGGAGCCCCTTTAGGCACTGCAAGGGGCTCTCAGGTCTCCCTGGAGCCTTCTCTTCTCCAGGTGAACACCCTCAGTAGGTTTAGATGAGATATTGGGAAGAAATTCTTCCCTGTGAGGGTGGGCAGGCCCTGGCACAGGTCGCCCAGAGAAGCTCTGGCTGCCCCATCCCTGGAAGTGTTTGAGGCCAGGCTGGACAGGGCTTGGAGCAACAAATGCACTTTAAATCACTAGGACCTAGTCATGCACTTGGTCAAGTTTTCAACTTTTTCACAAGTTGGAGCCTCGTTCACTGCCACAACTGTCTCTGACAACGGCTCCGTGTGTGTGTTCTCACAGCTGTTTGGGGTAAAGGCAATTCAGCATTTTAGATTAAGTTTAAATTGGCTCAGGTCATGTGTGTTATAATTTAAAATTTGTTATCTGAGCTCAATAGTCCATTAAAAAAAATACCTCACCACTGAGAACAATTCAGAATGATCACATTGGCTAAAATGAGCCCTGGGATGGAGAAAGAGGGAATGAAATCACATTTTCGACTCAAGACACAGTGATTCCTTCAGGTCAAAGCCAGTGCATGGGCAGAGCCTAGTGCAGTGTCAGAGCTGGGGTAACACAATAAAGGGTCATAATGATTTGATTTTTATTTTTTCCCCTTAATTTCTTTTCTGTAGCAAAGCTAAACTGCTTGAATTATTTGGGGTCACAGAGATGAGCATTTGTGCTGCCCCAGACTCGTCCAGGCTGCTGGCAGAGAGGCTCTGTGGGGAGGGCTGGGGAGCCCATTGGAGAGGCAACCTGTCCCCAGAGCCAGCAAGCAAGGAAACATCTGTCCACCCTCCAAAAAGGAACTCTCCAGCCTCCATGTCATCCCCATACCCACAGTGGGGACCAGCCCTGCTTTGGACAGGTTCCCCTTGAGGATCAAACCCCATGACCACAACATGCAGCCTTCTCCTGATGTCTTGGACCATTCACTTCATCCCATCCCAAGTGGAAAGGCCTTTCCTGAGAACAGCAATTGCCTTGTCCTAGGCAGGCTGAGTCACACCCACAGATGTGCCAGAGGAAACAGGTCTGGGATCCAACACTGGTGACCACCAGAGAGCCCAGGCTAGAGGGGATGGTCACATTTGGTGCTGGGCTGCAGCACCCAAAGCTCTGCTGGGGGGCTCAGCCATGGGCTGTGGGGTGGGGGGAAGGAGCTTCTGTAAGCTGCTCCTCCCTTTTCTACCTGGAGGAGAAGAACATGTGGTGAAATAATGGGGAGAGGGAAAAGTCAGGGCAAGAACAGCCACAAGACAAGGAAAGGCACATCTGCTCCTTTTCACATTCCCACACGGTGATGTCAGGAGATCAATCCCATAGAGAAAACAAGCCAAACCCCTTTCCCCATCCATGGCCACATGGAGACATTTGGTGTTGGCCAAGCTTCCAAAATCTGAGATAAACATCTGCACAGTCACACAGCTCCCAGGTTACACTTCCCGCCCTGTCTGCTCACATGGAAAGGTCTCCAGGGCAGACACTCACACCTTTCCATACCTCAGGATGGCATCAGCCTGGTTTGGGTGATTCCCTGATAGGAGCCCTCAATTCCAGCAGCTCCTCCTCTCCAGCACTGACCAATGGAGAACAAGAGGAGACTTTCCTAAGAGGAGGTGGATTCCACATCACTAATCAGCCCATCACAATGTACCTCCTTAACGAGATACGAAGCCTGTTTGCTTTGTCTGGACTGGAGCAATGTTTTCCCCAGGGAACAACACTTGGGATAACCATGGATGTGCAGATTGTTACCTGCTCACCCACATGTGCTGGATCCCCTGCTCTGCTCAGCACCCCAGCTCCTGCCCCCTCTCCCACCCAGGGACATCCTCCAGCCACTTCCTGGGAGTCACTAGATCCCAGGGAAACAGAACAGTTGTGAAATCTCCAGCGCAAGGGCAGAGCAGAGCGGTCTGTCAGCGCTCCCCCCGTCCTTGTGCACGGCTGTGTCAGGGCCAGGCAGGGATTGAAATGGCTCCTGGCAATTTCCAAGGCCATCTCCATCCATCAGGAGCCTAACAAGTCCATTACTGTCAGCTGACAGCTCACAACACGCTTCTCTGCTCTCGCAATGCTTGTGCTGACGGAGCTGGAATTATTTGCAACATCCCACTCCCAGGGAGCTCCTCCCTCACCTCCAACAGCTGGCCCAGAGGGTCCCAGAGGGGGCCAGCACTGACCTCCTGGCCCTGGGGACAGTCCCTGCCCCAGCTGTGACTTGGGTCCATCCTCTCCTGCACTCAGCCCCCCCCTTGTGGGGGACAGCAATAGGAACAGGGAAGGAAATGTTGGGGAAAATGAGTAACTGGGAAAAGTAAAGAAATTTGCCCAGAGAAGCTGTGGCTGCCCCACCCCTGGAAGTGTCCAAAGCCGGGTTGGAGCAGCCTGGTCTAGTGGAAGGTGTCCCTGCCCATGGAAGGGGCATGGAACTGGATGGTCTTTAAGGTCCCTTCCAACACAAACCATAATGGAATTCTGTGATTCCATGAGAAGAGATGATATGAAACCCTGCCAGGGGTCACCTCCTCCTTATCAGATTTGATATGTACATAAAAATGGGGAAAAAAAAGATCTACACAACAAATCCATGCCCATATCCCTCCCTATCTCCACAGTGACACGATTCACCACTGACCAGGAGTCCTTGTAGGCAGAGCAGACACGCTGACACAACAGCACCAGCTTTGTTTCCTAATTTTCCAAAAGCTTCTAATGACCTTTAAAAGAAACCTCACCCGAGTTCTCTGCCATTTCCCTCTCCCTTTTATCCTGCTTTACGGTTACAGAGCAGCCTCTGGACAAAGCGAGGTCTCATTACCACAAGCCCCTATTTATCATTTATCATCAGCTAAAGTGTGTTGCAACGGAGAATAAATTTGATATTTTTTTTATTTCAAGGAGGATCTCCAGCTTCTGCCAACAGCATTAACAATCTGTAAAGTAATGAGGTGCTGTTGATGGTCTTAGGCAGGTCTAGACACAAACATAATTGCCTTCTGTGCTGTTAGAGTTCATTAAGGCAGACGTGTTGGAGACCAAACCTGCACATCACAAAGCGCAGCTCAGTCCCAAATATTACCGGCCTAAGAGAGAATAGACCCCTGACCCCTCCTGATGTCCCCCAGACAGAGCGGGGCTGTTTAATGGGGCAGTGCCACGTTTCTCTCCAAACAATCCCTGTACAACCAGAGCTGTTCTCCCCCACTCTGGGCCCTGTTTTAGCCGTGGTGCTGCAAGTCCCGGCTCTGTGAACAGCCCTTGATGAGGGTTTGCCAGATGATTCCTCAGCACACGATCCCAGAGCCCGACACACGCCCGGGTCAAACCATCTGCCAGCAGCTCCAGCAGCCCCAGAGGCAGCCCTGGTACCGGAGGGCATCGTTAGTGCCAATTAACACCAATTATTCCTCCTGGAGCGAGGCTTTGGGCAACCACAGAGCAGAAGGGTGGGCCGGGTACCACAGAGCTGCGTGGGTTTGTATCTCTGAGCTGCTCTTCCCAAGCGCAGAAGGGCTGGGCTGGGTTTCACTGATCCTATCTCAGCCCTTTTGACCCCAGGAACTGCCCCTTTTTAAGGTGCCACAAACCACAGTGCCACCCCAGCAGGCTCACTCGTGTTCCCAGCTGGATCTGCAGCTCCCAGCATTGTCAGCACTGCAGCTCACTGGGAAGTGGAGCATCGGGAATCACAGACTCATGGAATCACAGAATGGTTTGGGTTGGAAGGGAATTTAAAGCCCATCTTGTTCCACCCCCTGCCATGGGCAGGGACACCTTCCACTGGACCAGGCTGCTCCAAGCCCCATCCAACCTGGCCTTGGACACTTCCAGGGATGGGGTATCTGAAGAGGATTTAAACTGGACAGCTGCTCTCCTCAGGAAGCCCCTCTTCATATCCCAGACCCCTGTTCCCCACTCCGATGGATCAGAGCAGAGCCCCCCATCCAAGCACGTGCTGCTCGTCTCTCCCCCAAAGCCACACTGGGAGCTCATTTGAGACCCTCCAGAATCCTCCAAAACCACCCCAAAGCAAACACCATGACAAAGCAGCTTTTGGGGCTGAGGAGGGGATTTGGGGTGTGAGCCCACCCCGAGCTGCAGCTGTTGGGGTGGGGGCTCCAAGGGGCTTAACCAGGCTCTGTGTGTGGTGACAGAAGCTCCCCTCTAATCAGCATAATAAATTACCTTCATACCCTCTCTAGGCTGGAGCCCCATGCAAATTCAGCGGAGCACTCCATCGTTATCTCTGTGCTCTAATTAGGCTTCCCAGCACTGAGAGCGGGGTGGAGCCCGTGCAGGGCCATTCCTTATTCCTTAATGATGTTCCCCCTTCCCGGGAACAGCTCCGAGGGATGCTGTGTGTACAGACAGAAAGGGCATCTCATTTTGTTAAACGCATCCCTTGATCCTTTGGAAAAAAAAAAAAAAAAGGAAAAGCCTGGGATCAGCATCACATGAGGGAATTGCTGTCATCACGCTGCATCTCCTCCAGGAGTGGTTTAATCCCTCCTGGAGCTGGAACCCTCCCAGGCTCTTGCAGCAAAGGAGCTTTTAAGCCATCCAAGGGAAGCAGAGAGTGATGGACTTCACTGGGATCAGTGTGGGGAAAAAACAACCCATTTTTCAGGAGACACAGCACAAACACTTGGCCTCCCATTAGTGCTGCACAACCTGGAGCTGAAAGGTTTCCTGTGATAGAGCTCTGGCTGTAATTAAAAATCCACAGCCACTCACCTAATGCTTTAAATCCTGTGTCTCTCCCCATATCCATCAGCGTGGTTCTGGCAGCCGGTTGGCATCGCAGGTCCCAGGCCATGCTGCAAGTTCTTTCCAGTTTCAGCCCCCAGTTTGGATGAATCACGAATCCCAGAACAGTTTGGGTTGGAAGGGACCTTAAACAACATCCATTTACACCCTCTGCCATGGGCAGGGACACCTTCCACCAGCCCAGGTTGCTCCAAGCCCTGTCCAACCTGGCCTGGAACATATTTTAATCTCAGGAGAGCCTGGCTGCTTTTCCCCCTCAAAGCTTCCCATCCGAGCTCCAAAAATCAGTCAGCAAAAGAAAAGGTTATACAATTATAACTACATCCCTGGCCACCAAGGAGGAAACCTTCATGACACAATTCCTGCAGAGCCTGGCCAGGACCTGCAGCAGGGAGATGGATGTGCCTGCAAGGAGGCTTTTGGATGCAAACAGGAGAAGAGACAGAGCAGTGGCCATACCCCCAGCCCACCCCACAGGTACCCAGTACCCACAGCAGTGCCAGCCCTCCCCCAGCACAACCCCACGAAGAAACAGGACACAAGGGGAAAAACAGGCATAAATGATGCATGTGCAAAGCCTGTGGGTAATTAACGTCACCCTGAGCTGGCTGGGAAAGCTGCACCTCAGCCTCGCACGATGTTCTGCTAATTAAAGGCTTATTTTGTTACGGGAAGCCCTTTGTGCGAGATGGTTCACACAATCCAGCCTGAATTTTATGACCTGTGGGCTCCGTGCAGTGAGTAAACTGATGATCCTGGATTGTGCAATGCTCATTAAACCTTAATGCCGGGTGTGCTTCCAGCCCCGCTCTTGGAAGGCAACTAATCATCTCCCTAATAATGGGACAAAGCTCTGCTCCCCGAGTCCTTCCCTGAAATCAGGCTGTGGGAGCCCCCACGGCACTGCCCATCCCACGTGAGGAGAGGCTGGAAACTTTCTTCTCTTCTTCAATATTCTGCAAGCCAGGAGTTCCAGGGATTAGGAGATGGTTCCTGCCCTTTGCAGGTCTGCAGGAACCAGGATTACAGGAATAATCGTGAAATCCTGGAATGGTTTGAGTTGGAAGGGACCTTAAAGCTCATCTTATTCCACCCCCTGCCATGGGCAGGGACACCTCCCACCAGCCCAGGTTGTTCCAAGCCCCGTCCAACCTGGCCTTGGACACTCCCAGGGATCCAGGGGCAGCCACAGCTTCTCTGGGCACCCTGTGCCAGGGCCTGCCCACCCTCCCAGGGAAGAATTCCCAATATCCCATGTGAACTAGTGCTGTGTCACTGTGAAGTTACAAACCCTGCTGTGAGGTGATGCCAGTGCTGACCATCCCAAGGACAGCAGCTGTCCCCTCTCGCCGTGTCCATCTCAGCCTCCGGGCTCGGCTCCGCATCCGCCGCCGCTTTTTCCGCGAGCACTTTGTGCCTCTGTGGGATTTTATTAAAGTGTGCCAAACAATTCTAATTTATTCCTGCCAGCTCGAACGATAATTTCTCTCCACTCCTGTTTTCCTAAATTGCTACCTTTATTTTTGCAATGTGTATATAATTACCAAATGTTACTAGATTCCACCCAAAATTCCTCTCCTTGGAATAGCGGCGATGTCTACTCACTGCTGTCAATTTTTTTTTAAATGTTATGATTGATAAAATTAAACTGTGAAGCAAGGCATGAAATCTGTCTCATAGACACCATTTTTTTTTTTCTTTTTTTGCTTGGCAAGAGGAGAAAACAATGCCAGGCGGAGAGAAATCCACAAAATGATTCACTGGAGAATGGGGGGAAACTTGTGGTTTTTTGCTTGAAGAACTTAATAAGACATCCAGAGCCACTCCGAGCTGGATTGTTATATTCAATTACTTATGAGGCCCCAAGTTTCTCCACTTTAATTGCTCGAAGCAGGGAAGCTTTAGTCACAGTGTAATGTACCCAGGCATGTACGGGGTTTAATGAATCATCCTAACTCTGCACTCCAAGCAATTAGGTAAATCTGGCTGTTAGTTAGTGAGGCATAAAATAAATTTAATCTCTCTTCTAAAAAATCAATTATAGTGCTGTAATGTATAATTCAATTTGGGTCATGCTACATAAATTTTCTGGTTTTAGTATGTTTTTCAGGCGGTTGTTATTAGGTTTGCAGGCTGCATGTGTGTGAGTGCCGGGAGGGGGGTGCTCTGGGAAGCATCCCCAAAGTTTCAGCAGGAAATGGAGAGATAGGACAAGGAGTTACAGGGGAAATTTAGCTCAGATACAGGGAAGGAACTCTTCTCGGGGAGGGTGATGAGGCTCTGGCACAGGTTGGCCAGAGAAGCTGGGGCTGCTCCATCCCTGGAAGTGTCCAAGGCCAGGTTGGACAGGGCTTGGAGCAACCTGGGCTAAGGGGAGGTGTCCCTGTCCATGGCAGGGGTGGGACTGGATGGGCTTTAATGTTCCTTTCAACCCAAACCATTCCATGATTCTATGAATCTAAAACATCCTGGCTGCTGCTGGAGCCAAGCAGTTGTGGTGACACGACACCAATGCTGCCCATGGCATGACAAGGCTGGGATCTCCTCTCCTGCCTGCAGGACCCCGAGGTGCCCTCCTGCTCCACACAGGAATGCCCCCAAAGTCAGGAGAGAAGGAGGGAAGGATGCAGGATGCCATGGCCAGCCAAAGCCACGCCTCCAGCAGTGAGTGTGACCTGGGAACGCAACCTGCAGGTGCCAATTGATGATTCAGAGCACCAGGGCTCTGCCTCTCCCTCCCAGAGTCCCAGCTCCCAGCGGTCACTGAGCCCCAAACACAGCAGATCCCTCTGGAGAGTCCGGGGTCTCAGCCCCAGACCTGATGGAGCCACCTGGGAATGGCCCTCGGAGATCCTGGGGATGTGGGTGCTGCTACCCTCAGGGAGCACACATGGGGTGTCCCCTGAGCAGCTGGGACACAGGACACACATCCAGAGGTGGCACAGGTGTCCCTGAAATGGCTCAGGGAGCACAGGCAGCCTGTCCCAGAATTCCCAGAGGCCTGGAAGCTTCCATTCAGCATTGTACACTAAAGTGATGCTGCCCACAGGCATCCGCAGCATCCCAAAAAAGCCCCCGCAAGGGCATTCCAGAGAGTGGGGTGTCGGGAGGTGCAGCACCCAAGGGTGATGGTTCTCCAACCCAAGCACTGCCAGTGGGACCAGGAAAGGTCCAGGAGCAGCAGGAGAAGTGCTGGAGCCTCGGAACTCTGGGAGCAAGTGAGCCACGGGCTGATGCTGCGCCGCGGGAAACACTGGGTGGGGGAAGCACCCACACTTGGAATGGCGTGGGAGCAGCTGGGCTTTCCAGTGAAACACATGGCAGCAACAGCAAAGGCTGTGAGTGCCCTCAGGCACCTCCCGAGCACTGGCACGGCACAGATGTCCTGGGTAAAGTGGCACATTGTCGGGGTGTTCTGTCCCAGCACCAGGGCTGGCGCTGCGGGGACACACCACGCTCCGGGGCTGCTCCACCAGCCCACAGATCTCACCAGCGGGTGCAAATGCTCTTTAGTTTCACATGAGAGCCAAAAGGAAAAGGTTTTGCTGGCTCTGTGACAGGAGAGAATCTGCTGGAAGAGCGTGTGTTTTAAACCATGTTTTCCCAGAGGGAGTAGAGTGTGATATCACAGAATCAGAGTCATTTAGGTTGGAAGAGACCTCTAAGATCATGGAAACATGGAATGGCTTGGGTGGGAAAGGACCTTAAAGCCCATTCAGTCCCACCCCGTGCCATGGGCAGGGACACCTTCCACCAGCCCAGGGTGCTCCAAGCCCCGTCCAACCTGTCCTTGGACACTTCCAGGGATCCAGGGGCAGCCACAGCTTCTCTGCCCACCCTGTGCCAGGGCCTGCCCACCCTCCCAGGGAACAATTCCTTCCCAACATCAAATCTAAATGATTAAGATTCCTGTATTCATCAAATCCAACCAAAGCCAAGAAGCAGCAGAGAGCCCCTGAGGATGCTGCAACATGGAAACTCTGTGGGGAGCCCATGCCTCTGCTTCCAGAGGGTTTCCCCTTGCCCAGCCCGATTCCTGCTCCCTCAGGCATGTGTGGCAGTGCCAGCACCACGTTCCCGAGGGGCACGGGGGCAGCTGGAGCCGCTGGGGCCCCGTTTTGGTGGGCACAGCCCTGTTCTGCATCCCAGGGAAGCCAAGGGAGTGCATTGAGCAGCATTCCTGGCGCCTCTGGCACAGCTCACGGCACACGGAGCCTGCGCACACCACCGAGAGCTGCTTAATCTCCTAATTAAGCTGCGCTTCTCAGTGGGTGATCAGGGCTTCGCAGTTTATTAAAGCCTTTCCTCTTTTGATAATCTTTTCCTCTGCTTCCATTTCTTTTGGAGGAGGATTCTATCTAAAGCTCCCTCCAGCTGCCCAGTCTCTGACAAAACAAATTACCCCGGCCATTTTTATACTGATTGGGAATTTTTCCACTCCCACATCTCCTTTTTGAAGTAAAAACCCAATAGATATTTATATTTATTCACATCAAATGTATTTCCCAATCCCTGAAAACCCTAATGAGTTTTCACGCAGCTTCCAAGGCTCTCACTCTTATTTATTTAATTCTTTTATAGATTGGAAAAATTCTAAAAACCTTTGTTTGCAATCTGCATCTGCTTTGGGGCTTCAGGGCTGACTAACAAACATCCAAAATAGGAGGTGGGAATAATGACAGGGAAGCCATTCCACACACGGACACATTACATCCCGTCTGGCTCCATCCATGAGATAAGTGTTATTTAAAATCCAGCAGCCAAGTGCAGATTTTATTGCAGCACAACCTCCCAACTGCAAAAAAACCCCTCTCAACCCTCTGTCAAAATAAGCTCTTGCTATTGTTAGGCCAGCCCAACGTGTTGCTGAGCATTCCTCCCTCCTCACCAGCTCAGTGGAGTTTATTCCCTGGATTCTGAGCTCCTGGCATGCGAAGTGGGGGATCCCCCCAGGGTTAACTCTCAGGGAGGCGATGCTGGGTCCAGGTTCCTGCTGGACTCTGACCCCACACCTGCAAACACAGCGAGTTTCCAGGTTTCCATGCAAGTCAAAGGATGCTCCTGCTGCAGGGCTTGTGTCTGGAGAGGTGGGAATAACCCCTGTTACAGCACAGCCTGGCCTGGAATGGCTCCAGGGAACAGGGATGTGTTGCCATGGCCTCGGCCCTCCCAGAGATGCCCTCTCAGCCTGCTCAGAGCCCAGACACACCCGAGCTCGGGAGGCAGGGCACATCCATCTGCTCCCCATCCCGGTGTGGGATGTGCAGGAAGTGCTACCCCAGCACCCTTGCTTTGGGACCACAGAGGGTATTCCAAATTAAAGCTGCCCAGTTCCAACGCGTGGCCTCAGTCACCCCGTGGAGGGAGGTGTTCCAGAGCAGGCAGGGATTCACACACTCCTGAAGCTGGGCTCAGCCTGTTTCATCCCTGTCACTGCCACCTAATGATGCTCCCAGATGGAACCACACAAGTGCCGAGTCACCCTCCTGGCCAGGGCATCACAAGGACATGTGGGCTCTCCTGCCAGCACCCAGCCAGAGCTCTTGCTGCATCCCAGGGCAGCAAACACCGAGGGGATGCTGTCCCAGGATGCCAATCCTTCTGCCCAGCCATCACTCCCAGTCCCACGCATTGGGCTGGGAGATGTATCGGCATTTCATAAAATCCTGGAACGGCCTCGTTGGAAAAGACCTTATAAGTTCATCCAATGCCACCCCTGCCATGGGCAGGGACACCTCCCAGCAGCCCAGGGTGCTCCAAGCCCCATCCAACCTGGCCTTGGACACTTCCAGGGATCCAGGGGCAGCCACAACCTGTGCCAGGGCCTGCCCACCCTCACAGGGGAGAACTTATTCAAGATCTAATCCCTAATTCCATGATGCATATGCCCAGTGGGCTCTCAGAAATGGTCCCAGCCCTGTGCTTCTGCCATGCTGAAATTCCCCCAAATCAGGTTTTAAATGAATGTGTTCCCTTCACCACTGCTCTCAAACAGGGGGGTTAATCAGGCCAATAACCAACACTAAATTAGGAGTGAATTAGTGCAAAATAATCATTAAGCCCTCCAAGTTCCTAAACTCCAGCAGACCTTTCCCATCCTTTGATGTGACTGAGTTTTAATAAGCCCTGGAGGAGTTCCAGGACCACAGGGGACGCGTGAGAAACTGTCCATATAAATATATCCCTGCCATGTGTCCGAGTGGCCGCAGGAATGGCCACACACGGGGGGTGGGTGGCACATCCCGATGGATACAGCAGCGCTCCTTGTCCCGGGATCCTATTTTCACACCCGCAGCAGAGCTGACCTTTGGCTGGGGCTGCCAACTGCTTATAATTTTGACAGATGCAAGCACATTTCTGGGAAGCCGTATCCAGTCGGTGGCTAAAGATCAACAGGCTCTGCTCAGGCGTTAGGAAGATTGATTGGCTCGGGAGAATCCCATTTACAGCCCCGACTGAGAATAGGTTTACCACGGAGAGGCGTTAATGACTTTGATATCAATGATCTAAATATGTCAACCTGCGACTCGTGTTGGTATTAAGGCACACTATATTTATACAAAACAGCCATTAGCAGAATGCTAATTAATGTGATTCACTTTCCAAGTAAATCTCAGCCCTTCCAAGTGGTGTAATGCAAGACTTTATTTTAATCTCCCTGGAACTGCTGCTGTGCCCGGTCATTCCTCGGGATTAGCCAGATTTATTTTTGCTGATGTTTCACATGGCACCCCCAGCTTGGGTTGTAGCACCAGGGCTGGGTGCTCCTGAGTGCCTCCAAAGGCTCCTGGGAGACATCTCAATCCTGTCAGTCCCAGTCCCACCACCTGTCCAAGCAGGTACAGAAACCAGCTCAGGTCTACAAATCACAGATCACATGGTTTGAGTGGGAAGGGACCTTAAAGCCCATTGAGTCTCACCCCCCTGCCATGGGCAGGGACACCTCCACTAGCCCAGGCTGCTCCAAGCCCCATCCAACCTGCCTTTGGACACTCCCAGGGATCCAGGAGCAGCCACAGCTTCTCTGCCCACACTGTGCCAGGGCCTGCCCACCCTCCCAGCCAGGAATTCCTTCCCAATATCCCATCTTTCCCTTCCATCTGACAGTGGGAATCCATTCCCTATGTCCTGTCCCTCTACGCCCTTGTCCCAAGTCCCTCTTCAGCTCTCTTGGAGTCCCTTTAGGTACCAGAAGGTACTCTAAGGTCTCTCTGGAGATCTACCCTGAAATGGGATGAGCTGGGAGTGCCAGCAGTGTTCTGCATCTGCAGAAGATCATGAATGCTCTGGGATTTTCTTCTGCACACATATGGGCTGCTACTTGGATAGATGGAACCCCAGAGAAGGTTAGGTGTGGACTGCGGTCTCCATGCATCTTCTGGTCACACTGCAGGGTGGGAACAGCAGCTCCATCAGCCTGGAGAAAGCCTTGGAGCTTCCACAGGCTCTCCAAGCCAGCCCTGGCTGCCCAACAAGCCCTGGGAAGGTGTGACAGTCTCTCATTGAGAACACATCACCCCCTTTGGCATCTGCTGCTGGGACCAAAGTGGGTCCCCAGGCTGGGCACAGCATTGCTGGCATTGGAAGCTGCACCTCGGCAGGTGCTTCTCTATATAAAGTGTAATTAAATGAGGGAGTTAAGGAGTTTTATCCCAACTGCCCAGGCTCCAAGAGCATCTGGATCAGTCTGGACCAATCCCTACAACACTCATGAGACATGTATATCACCCCCAGCCATGAGCCTCCTCCGTCCTGGATGCAGGCACCAAAGCCTAAATCCATGGATTATATCCAGGTTTACTTCCTAAAGCATGGAAGAGTCTGGCAATCCTGGCCTGAAAGGTGCCATGAGAAGAGCCAAATTAAGCCCATCTTAATTGCCACCAACTCTGTCTTGGCTGTGCCCTTCAGCAAGAGGAGACACAAAGCCAAGGCACAGCTCTGCCGAACATTCCACAGCCAGGCATCGGAAAGCTGCTGCCACCGGGAAGATTAATGGAGCAGAGGCCCCAAAATAGGAAAGAAAATGAAAAGCAAGTAAACACAGAGCTGGCAAAACGCTCTGCTGCTCCCCAAACACTCCGGTCACCGCGGGGCTGGAGCCCTCCCATCCCACTGACAGCCTGTGACACCAATCCCATTAACAGCCCATTAGGAGACATGGAAGATATTTTTCTCCTTAAAAAATGTGAACAAGTGCCCTGGGAGAGGCTGGGAGGGTTTATCCAGGAGCGAAACAAAGCTGCCTCTTTCCACGAGCTGCTCTGACTGGGAAATGGTGGTGGAAGTGGGTGAATTTACTTCCAAAGCCTTTGGAGTATTGCTCCTTTGTCCTGAATGTGGTGCTGGTTGGTGTTGGCTTTTCACATTGTACCCGTGAAAGATGCTGTGGGATGGCAAGGAAACTGTTTGCCAGATGGGAGCAGGACAAGTGCCAGCGCTCCTGGATGTCCCCAAGGACACCCACGCCACTCCAGCACCCGTGGGTGCCCCTCCCACGTGGTGAATACGGCATGTCACGACTCCTGCCCAGCACAGGGATCCTTCCCCCTGGTCCCTGGGGAAATCCAGTGCACTTTGTTGCCCTGGGAGCACTGTGACCACCTGCACCAGAATGTGATCTGAGCCCATCACTGAGGGCACAGGGAAGAATTTCTTCCCAATATCCCATCTAACCCTGCTCTCTGGCAGCTGAAGGCCATTCCCTCTGTCCTGTCACTCCAGGCCCTGGAAATGGCTTCTGGAAATGATCAGCAAAATAAAAACCTGCTTTTTTTTCTACCGAGCCAGAAAAGCCCAGAAAGTGCTGAGGCCCTTTAACAACAAGAAGCATTGGGGCAGCTCCAGCGCTTCTCCTCGTAGCCAAAAAATCTTTTCCTAAATAAAAATTAAAAAAATAGCAGGATGTGTGTCCAAAGCCACAGGCGAGGGGTGGGGCGGCACATCCCGCTGCTCCCGGGCTACTCCGCGACACGTCGGGGATTCCAGGGATGCGGCAGGGAGGGCTTAAAGGCAGTGCCCGTGTCTGCAGGGTCTGACAGCTCCGAGGTGGGCAGCCCGGGGAGGTTTCTCCCTGGGTGACGTGCTGGAGGGAAGGGCTCGGAGCCGGGGCCAGAGCCTTGGCTGGCACCCAGCGCGGCTCCAGCCACTGCCAATAGTGCGCATTTTGGCTCATTACGCCGCATTTTCACCCAAGGCGGTGCCAAGTAACACCTCTAAATGAGAAACTCGGAGCCTGTGCAGCCTGGGGGGGGCTCGGCCGGGCCCGGGGGGTCACTGGGGCCAGGGTGACACCAGCTGGGTCGGTGATATTTGTCATCGCTGCCACTGCACACGGGGATGCTGCCAGTGCAGGCGCTTCCCACCGGAGCTGGAGTGCTGGAGGAGCCAAATTGTCCCCCTCCTGCCTCTGCTGAGAGCAAGAACCAGATCAAAACCCTCTGGGACGGGTGCTCAGGGTAAGTGGAAAATCCCCTGGGGGTAATTAGTGGTGCAGGAACCTCGTGGGATCCCCTGATGGGATGCTGGAAGGGAGACAGGATGCACACCTGGAGGAGAGGAGCCTCCTGCTTCAGCCTGGATGCCCTGGGCGATGGCAATGACGGAACCAGGCTGGGAAAGACCTCCAAGAGTCAAACCTTTGACTGATAAAAGGAAAAGGCTCCGGCAGAGCAGCATCAAGCAGCATCAAGCATCCCACCTTCCTGGGAAAGGAGCCCCTTTATTCTCCTCTCTTAGGGAATTTCTCCAGCGTTTTCCCATTCTGCAACTCCCCTGACTCTTGGGATGCCCCCAGCCGGTCCCTCCCGCAGCCCAGGACTAAGCCCAGGCTTAAGGCACCGCCCCCAGGGACCCACACCTCCCTGTTATCACCTCCCTCCCCAGCAGCACGTCCCCAGCAGCACGTCCCCAGCAGCACGTCCCCAGCAGCACATCCCGCCCTCCAACACATTCCAGCTGGAAGGCTTAGCCATAAATCTTGTGGGGAGCTGCTGGAGCTCCCCGTGACCCCGATGTGTGTCTGCCTCCTCCTGCCCCCGACACGACCACCGCCGCTCCCAGCGCCGCTGACAGACTGGGAGGGGAACACATCTGGCTCTGCTCAAAGCTCCGCCGCGGAGAGGGGAATAGAGATACATAATGTGCAATTCCCATTCCAGCTGCGCTTTAACGCTCGTGTGCTCGGTGCCCTCCGGAAAATCAAAGAAATAAAGTGTTTTAATGACAGCACGGCCCTGGAAGCTGCAGCCGGAGCATGGTGTGAGGCACAGGGGGAGCAGGGGCTGCAGAAACAGGGATTAGGAGCATAATCCTGTTTTCCTGGTGGGTTTGTGCCTGGGGTTGTATCAGTTTTCCACAGCTCAGGGAAGGTTCTCCCCAGCCCTGGGCTGGCGAGGATGTCGATGGTTCGCTGTGCTGTGCTCAGTCAGAAGGTCAGTGAGGATTCCCCCATTAGGAGAGGGACCCCCAGGGCAGGTCCGTGGGTTTGCCTGGCTCTGCCCTTCCCGGGATTCTCTGCAGGGCTTTATGCCCACTGCCAGAGGGCAGGGTTAGATGGGACACTGGGAAGGAATTCTTCCCTGTGAGGGTGGGGAGTCCCTGGCACAGGTTGTGGCTGCCCCATCCCTGGAAGAGTCCAAGGCCAGGTTGGACAGGGCTTGGAGCAACCTGGGCTGGTGGAAGGTGTCCTTGTGATGGCAGGGGGTGGCACTGGATGAGCTTTAAGGGCTTTTCCAACCCAAACCAGTCTAAGATTCCATGAAATTAACTCAGCCACCTGCTCCCATCCCAGCTGTGCCATGATCCTGGCAGTGCCATCCCCTGTTTTCCAAGGGAGACGCGGCCTTTGCGCTCCTGCTGTCTGCACCCACCTGCCCCAGGTGTGCTGGCAGGACAGCACAGCAGGGAACCTGGCAATTAAAGCACTCATGGAAACCTCCACAATCCCTCTCAACCCCAAATAACACCTTGGCAGGGAGCCTGTCTCTCCTCCTTCAGGGAGCAACAGCCCTTCGGAGAGCGGCTCCTCGGGGTCAGTTCTGCACAGGCCAAAAAGTTATGGGTGTGAGGGAACAAGATCAAAAACAGAAGCATGTCTGTAAAGCCAAGGTTTTCCTTTCCATCTGGGAATGCCAGACCTGACTCCACTCTCATGCAAAGCAGCCAAAGCCACCAGAAAGCACCAAGTGATGCCTGTGGGGAACCTCCCCCTTTCCATGCCAGGCAGCACCCACATCCTGCCCTGAAATTCTCCTGAGCTCGCACTGAGTCTGAGAGCCAGAGGGAATCACACAAGAACATCATCCCATCCACCTGCACACATTCCAAGCCTCCTGGCTCGGAGTTATCCTGGCACTGGGGCTGCCCCTTCCCACATCCCAAACCACGCGCTGCGGGGGGATCAGGCGGATTTGGAACACGCTTGTTTTCTTAATTGTCTCCCTGCTCTGTTTTCTAATTGGAGATGTCTTAACACAAATAATTATAGCCAAGTAACTGATTAATCATTCAAATGAAATTAAAATTGAGTGAGTGATTTAATATATTTAGATAACGCACATGTGCGAGGGGAAAAAAGCGACACTTATCTCCAATTGTCACTCCAAAGGGATGAGCTCCAATTATGGATGTGGGGAGAAAACAGAGGTGTAAAGTTCAGAATCCAAATTATTGTGTAAACTGTTGACACATTCTGAACACTGTTATTTAAATGCCATTAAATAGATATTTAAATGAGAATGAGTAATTGCATCAATAATTCATTTGCAGCTTAAATAGAAACTTCCGTGCAACATTTGTTGTAGGAGCAGGACAGCTTGGCTTTGGTGCTTTGAAATATTGGGATGGAGGAAGAGGCTCGGAAATACATTTTAAAGCAGCCCTGAGGCTGAGGTCTGATCCCAAACCAGTTGGGAGGTAAAGAAAAACACGAGAATTCCCATTTCTTGTCTTCCCATTGAGCATGTGAGGCTGCAGAGGTGGCCTGGTGTGTTGAGACCTGCAGGTCTTCATACCTGAGAATCCATTGCTCGACAGAGACGCGTGATTGGAACGGGCAGACGATGTTCTCCCAGTTCCTTCATAACAGCAGGAGCCCCTCCCCTGCCCCCGGGCAGCAAATCCCACGTGGTGACTCTGTAACTGAGGGTGAGTTGGGTTTGCTGCCTGTGCAGGCAGGGCCCAGCCCCAGCCTCTGCCTGCGAATTTGGCTCCTCAGAGCCACCCCTCTTCCTTCCCACCTCAAGATCTGTGTCCCACAGGGTTGTGTTGGCAGAGAATGATCCAATCCTGGAATGGTTTGGGTGGGAAGGGACCTTGAAGTCATCTCATTCCAGCCCCTGCCATGGGCAGGGACACCTCCCACCAGCCCAGGGTGCTCCAAGCCCCGTCCAACCTGGCCTTGGACACTTCC
>JAWWTY010000016.1:1373518-1400169 GCA_035222235.1 Margarornis squamiger
GGAGTGTCCAAGGCCAGGTTGGATGGGGCTTGGAGCACCCTGGGCTGGTGGGAGGTGTCCCTGCCCATGGCAGGGGGGAGTGGGTTGAGCTTTAAGATCCCTTCCACCCCAAACCTTTCCAGGAGTCTGTGACTCCACAACCCCCACCAGCCGGGTTTAATTTTGGTTGTTGCTGTTGTCATTAACAGCCCGGGTGCCTCCCGGGAGCCCCCAGTCACCGAGGCAGCTAATTTGACACGGTGCCTTTTGGAGCATCACTGTTGGAAGCTACAGATATTCCCAGCTCAGGGCTGGGGACGTGCAGGGGCTCCCAATCTCCATCCGACCTGGTGCAGGAAGGCTGGAAGAAACAAGAAAGCAAAGAAAGCTCAGCTTTTCTGGCAGGGCCAGAACTATTAAAGGAGCGTTTTAGGCCTCTGTAACACATAAATGCATCAAAGAGGGGAACCAGATGAGAACAGATTCATTTGCCTCGGAGAAATGCTGGCTCTGATCCGCAGGAAAGGTTCCATGAGGATTGAAATGCCCTCGGGCAGCAGAGCTGTTTTGTCTAAGACGTGTATTTGCAGAGGGCATTTTAGGGAGCAGCTTTTCCGGAGGGGATCCACCACCCCCTTGGCCCCCTCCCCTCTCATTGGAATGCAGAGACAACCCCCTGGATCCGCAGGGAGGGAAACGTGATTCCTTTTAAGATAAACACGTTGTATCCACGACAAAAAGGTGAACCAGGGCTACATCAATGCCAGCATCAAAGGCTTCAGACCTGCTGATAATCCCTGACAGGCTGGGCGACTCTGGGGCACCTTCCAGTGCCTGAAGGGGCTCCAGGAGAGTTGCAGAGGGGTTTGGGACAAGGGACTGAGGGACAGGACACAGGGAATGGCTTCTCACTGCCAGGGGCAGGGATAGGTGGGATATTGGGAAGGAATTCCTGGCTGTGAGGGTGGGGAGGTGCTGGAATGGAATTCCCAGAGAAGCTGTGGCTGCCCCATCCCTGGAATTGTCCAAGGCCAGGTTGGACAGGGCTTGGAGCAACCTGGGCTAGTGGAAGGTGTCCCTGCCCATGGCAGGGGGTGGGATGGGATGAGGTTTAAGGTCCCTTCCCAACCCAAACTGTTCCAGGATTTTAAGGCGATTCCACAACTATGGGCTCGCACGCGGGACGTGCCGGCAGGGGGAGCCCGAGAGCACCGAGCCGAGCCCAGTGGAACCCAGTCTAACCCACTGAAACCCAGTCTAAGCCAGTGGAACCCAGTGGAACCCAGTCTAACTCAGTGGAACCCAGTCTAACTCAGTGGAACCCAGTCTAACGCAGTGGAACCCAGTCTAACGCAGTGGAAACCAGTCTAACGCAGTGGAACTCAGTCTAACCCAGTGGAAACCAGTCTAACGCAGTGGAACCCAGTCTAACCCAGTGGAACTCAGTCTAACCCAGTGGAAACCAGTCTAATGCAGTGGAACCCAGTCTAACCCACTGAAACCCAGTCTAACCCAGTGGAACCCAGTCTAACCCAGTGGAACCCAGTCTAACACAGTCTAACACAGCCAAACTCAGTCTAACACTGCCCAGCCCAGCCAGACACCCCCTCGTTCCATCCCTCGTCCCCTCGCAGCCTGTGACCCCCACAGAGGAGATGCTGCATCCTTCCATCACCTCATTCCCACGAGGATGGCTTTGGTCTTACATGGCTGGTCCCCTGTTGGGGCCCAAAATGCCCAATAACCCCACGGGACAGGACACAGGGATGAGGTGCAGGAGGAGGTGGGAATGTGGGGCTCATGTGTGTGTCCTGGTGTGCAGGCAGGAGAGGGATGGGGGGTTGGAGGGATGGAGGGATAGAGGGATGGGGGGTTGGAGGGATGAAGGGATAGAGGGATGGGGGTTGGAGCGATGGAGGGATAGAGGGATGGGGGTTGGAGGGATGTAAGGTTGGAGGGATGTAAGGTTGGAGGATTGGAGGGATGGAGCATCGGGGGAATGGAGGGTTGGAGGGAATGTTGAAGGGATATAAGTTTGTAGGGATGGAGGGATGAAGGAATGGAGGATTGGAGGGATGGAAGGGTGGAAGGACAGAGGGGTGCTCCACAATATCCCCGTGGACCAAAACAGGGTGAGCAAAGGGTTCCTTGGGCACCCACACCCCATCCCTGGGAGCTCCCGCAGCCCCAGAGCCGCCATTGCTTGTTCAGTTTTTAATATTTAATGAGATAAAAGGTTGGAATTGCTTTTAAGCCTTAAATTGCCTTCATCCTTTTCATCTTTACCAAACACAAGGAGTAGTTTTTGAGGCTGGGGTTTTTTTAAGGTTTGTTCTAATGATCCCTGGTAGCCATTATGGTGGAAATCGGGTGCTTTCAAATGCTGTTGGGAGGCATTAAATGTTTCATTCCTCAGCCCCCATTCCTTTGTTTTTGATCTCCATTCCCATTGATTAAAGACACTGACTGCTCAATTTTGATTAAATCCTAAATCATAACTGGCCCACAAAACAACTGTGAGAGCTGACATTTATGAAGTTCAGTAAACTAGTTGTAAGAACAGGAGTGCGAGATGGAAAAAAATAATAAAACCCCTTTCCAAACAAACATCAGTTGACAGCAAACAGATGGTTTAGAGGCTCTTACTTGTAAACTGGAAAAATTAAGATTTGGCAGGTTCTGTGAAAAAAAAAATAGTTACAAAACATCTTAAAGTTTTCCCCTTCATATCCTGGTGTTGCTCTGGGCATCGGTTCAATATTTTCATAGGCTACTGCACGGAAAAGGCTCTGGATACATGAAAGCAGCTGGCATAAAAGGGCTTAGAAATGCTGGTGGAGATTTATAGGAAGCGAGGCTGCCAGCATCCCAAAGATGCAGGATTTCAACCCAGCTCCTCAGCCCACCAATAAATCACCGCAACTTAGCAGCGCAGCTGGAGTTTCATCTCCAAAGGTGCAAGAAAAGTGGGGAAAATGGGTAGATTTTTCCAGATTTGTTGACTTACCCTGTGATAATGTTAAGCCAATGTTTTTGGGCAAAGTGCAGCCGTGAGAAGCCAAACCTCTCGCTCACACAGGTGCCCCTGGGAGGGTAAGGCAGCCCAGACTGGCTTCTTGCAGACAGAATCCCTCCTGCTTGGAGCTGTGGGGGGGAAAAGGGGGAGGGAAACATGGGAGGAATGTCCCGAGTCCCTCAGGGATC
This sequence comes from Margarornis squamiger, assembly GCA_035222235.1. NCBI lineage: Eukaryota > Metazoa > Chordata > Aves > Passeriformes > Furnariidae > Margarornis > Margarornis squamiger. The sequence goes on from JAWWTY010000016.1 coordinate 1,376,702, forward strand.
CTGCGTGGGGTATGGCTGTGCCAAGACCCCTTGGCAGTGTGACCTAAGCCTGCTTGGGACTTTGGCCGTATCCATGTCCCATGGCCGTGTATGGTCATTGCCACGGCCCCTGGCAGTGCATGGTCATTGCCATGGCCCCTGGCAGTGTGTGGCCATATCCATGTCCTGTGGCCATGCATGGTCATTGCCATGGCCCCTGGCAGTGTGTGGCCATTGCCATGTCCTCTGGCCATGTGTGGCCATCCCCATGTCCCGTGGCAGTGTGTGGCCATCCCATGGCAGTGCCAACAGCTGCTCCATGGGGATGCAGCCCCTGCAGCCCCCCTGCACCTGCAGCACCTCACCTGTGCAGGTGTGTGTCCTGGCTGCTCTGCTCGGGGTGCTCCCGGGGGGTTGGATCGCTGTCCCGGGGGGTTGGATCGCTGTCCCGGTGCTTCCCTGCTCTCACCCTCCCCGGGGCTGTGCCGAAGCCCCGCGGCAGCTCCCGGTTCTACACAGCCATTCTAGAGGCAGGAGGGTGGGTGTGAGGGCCCAAAGCTGCCCTGGAGCTGGGGCAGCAGCTTGGCAGGTGTGGTGCCAGTTCTCCAGGCTCCCTGCAGAGCACAGGGAGCACAGTCACCCCAAATCCATGCCAGAAATCACCCACTGGTACAACTTACCTCTGCCTGCTGAGCCTGGGGACATGTGCCAGTCATCTAAGGCTGTATGACATCTCCCAGGATGTGGGGTGCCCATGTGAAGCCTCTTCCAGAGCAATTGTCACATTTCTTCTTCTCTGTAAGAATAAAAATCCCTGGAGAACTGGGGCTCTGTTGCCTTCTTCCTTCCCAGGCAAGGCTCGCTGTGCAGAGACACAGAAACGTGTTAGAGAGAGAAGAAAACACACCAGCAAACATTTCTGAACCTCTCAGCACCACTCTGATCCTCGTTTCATCTCTGGGTCAAGCCTTCTTTCACCAGGACCTGATTTATCATTCCTACATCTAAATCGCTGGAAGAGAAACCCCCACATCATGAGACGCTGAAAAGGCTGTTCAACAGAGTGCTAAAAATAACCCCCTCAGGGAGAAATCCTGCTCTGCCCTGGAGGGAACAGAAAGAGGAGTTAATGGGTCTTTTCCATCTCTGGATCCTGCAGTTTTGCTAAAAACAAAAAGCCCCAAAGATGATACTGCTGTTTGTTTTTTGGAATATGCAAAACTCCGCAGGTCTCCGTCCCAACCTTCCCAGACAGAAGCACCGACTCCTTGTTGTCGTCCCGCCTCGTAAGCGCCTCTGGATCCTCTGATTGTTAAGCTTTCCCCGCTATATTTTTTTCCCTTTCTCCCTCTGCTCCCTGGACTGAAAGCGCAGACAAACACTGGCTGTTTCCAAGGGGCTGCCTCCACTTGCCAGCTCTTCTTCCCGGGCAGAATCCTCGCCTGTGTGTCAGAGCAGGGATAATAAATCAGGTGAGCAGGAACACGCCGTCCCCGGGGCCAGCACCGCCAACAGCTCCGATGGCTCCGAGGGGAAGGAGCCTGGGAGGTTTATTTTGCAGCCGTCTGGCTGTGCTGGAGATGCATCTCCGGCGGGAGACAGGGAATGAGTTACTATTCCTAAAAAACCCAACAACAAACCCAACAAGCCTTCAGTGTGTTTATAGTTGTGCTTCCATCACTGCTGGCTCGGTGGGAGAGGAAGGGATTTCCCTTGGAGCCACGGCCACCAGCTTGGCCAGGACTTCTGTGGTGTGAGTTTTGGGGTGTCCTGTGCAGAGCCTGGAGTGGCACCTTGTGGGTCCCTTCAGTTCAGGGTATTCTGTGGTTGTGTGCTTTGGTTCTGGCACCAGATCTGTCCAGCCTGGCCTTGGGCACTTCCAGGGATCCAGGGGCAGCCACAGCTTCTCTGTCCAACCTGTGCCAGGGCCTGCCCACCCTCACAGCCAGGAATTCCTTCCCAATATCGTGCCCTCTGGAAGCTGGAAGCCATCCCCCATGTTCTTTCCCTCCATGCCTTGTCCCCAGTCCCTCTCCAGCTCTCCTGGGGCCCCTTCAGGCCCTGGAAGGGCTCTCAGGTCTCCCTGGAGCCTTTTCCTCTCCAGGCTGCACAGATGTGTTGTTTTTCCCTGCCTGCAGGTATTCCAAAATACCACCATTACCCGGTGTTTAATTAATCATCGGGGAAGCAAAGCAAGCTGGAAGGACCTGATCACAGGTATTAAAAGGGCATCAAAGAAGTTCTGCAGCTCCTTAAGGGCGGCTTTAAATATGGGAACAAGTCCACAGCAGGAAAAATGAGGTTCCTACCTGGTTAGTGACACAATAAGACAGTCCATGAGACTTCCAGTGGGGCAGCTGGGAGGTAACTGGGGCTGCTGGTGGCCAAGGGCTCACTTCCAGCTGGGAATGAGCACACAGGGCTCCGTTGCTGCCTGAGAGCCTTTGGAGCCTGGCCGTAAGGAGCTCTGAGTTTTCAGGCAAGGAACCAAAGGCAGGCCCTGAGCCCACCCTGCACCAGAATCCAATTAGCCATCCAAGAGCAGAAAATCACAGCTGGTTCTGCATGGATTTTCTGAAGGAGCACTACTCCAAATGCTGTTATCTGGGGAACCGTAACGGAGCGCACACGGCCACTTGGAGCTGCAGCATCTGGAGGGAAGGGATCAACATCTCCTTATGTGCACGGGCGGAACGTACAGGAGCAGGGGCGCTGCTGCAATCCATCCTGGCCAGGGAGGGCAGGGCAGGGCAGGGAGCCCCGGCCGGGAGCCGCTGGGAGTCAGCCTTATCCACCACATCCCGCTGCTGCCGACAGCCCGGGCAAGAATCCCTCCGGCTCGGCACAAATTCCAACGCCGTGCGCGTCCCCGGCGCGGGAATGATTTGCGGCTCCATGGCTGGGATGCTGGAGGGGAGTTTGGGAACAGCTGTAGAGCAGCGGAGAGGACGTAATGCCAGAGGATGCTGCAGGGGGGGAGGAGGGAGGCACAGAGGAAGCGAGGCAGGGGAGGCAGCTTTGTACTCTGGATTCCTCTAATGGAAAAGGGACCAGGCTTAAAGGAAGCAGAACAAAGGAGCCGAGCCGTGTAAAGGCTGAGCAGAAAGGAGGGACTCCAGTACTGAAGGGGTTCTAAAGGAAGCACTTGTGAAGGGAGCTGCCTGTCCTTCAGAGCCCGCCAGCACACGGGGAGGATCGGCAGACACAGAGGGAACAAAGGGAATTTTTCACATGAAAGCAGGAGCGGGGTCTGAGTGCGAGGCACTGGATTGGTGTGGTGGCTCTGGCACAGCCCCTGTCACATCCTGGAGTCCCAACTCACTGCAAAACTTCGGGGGATAAACGGGCACATAGTGCCAGGACACAGGGAATGGCTTCCCACTGCCAGAGGGCAGGGATGGATGGGATATTGGGAAGGAATTGCTGGCTGGGAGGGTGGGCAGGCCCTGGCACAGGTTGGGCAGAGAAGCTGTGGCTGCGCCCGAGATAGTGGAAGGTGATCCTGCAGGGTGTGGAACAGGGTGGTCTTTAAGGTCCCTTCCAATCCAAACCATTCCAGGATTCTGTAATGATCCTATGAAAATGGGAGAAGTGTACTGGGAAAAGATTCCCATGGAATAGCCCTGGGTCCAAGCTGAGGAGCACGTCATGTGTTTCATTACCTGCTGAAAGGCACTTGCTGGATGCTGGGGAGTATTCCTAAAGCCAAACTATTTAGAGCTCTCTGTCTGTTCCTTGCCAGTGTGAAGCCAGAGAGGCCTTTGTAAAGTAGCCTCGCTGATGTGAATGATTTATGGAGCAGCAATTCCGTGAATAGGGTTCAAACTTTTAAAGATTCATTTGTTTTCCAGTGCTGAGTCCTGCTGGTACACAATGTATGGGCCGTGTAGGTTAATGATGCCATTTATAGCTGAGATAAATTGGGCAGTGGGCAGTGCCCCAGGGTAGTTTGATGCCAATGTTCTCTAAGAGATTTTTATAGAATCCTAAAACAGTTTGGAGTGGAATAGACCATAAAGACCTCACCATGCTCACAGAGAGGAATTTATTCCCAATCTCCCACCTAACCCTGCCCTCTGGCAGTGGGAAGCCATTCCCTGTGTCCTGTCCCTCCATGCTTTGTCCCAAGTCCCTCTCCAGCTCTCCTGGAGCCTCTTTAGGCACTGCAAGGGGCTCTCAGGTCTCCCTGGAGTCTTCTCTTCTCCAGATGAACCCCCCAGCTCTCCCAGCCTGTCCCAGAGCAGAGGGGCTCCAGCCCTTGGAGCATCTCCACAACCTCTCTGGACTCACTCCAGCAGCTCCAAATCCTTCTGCTGTTGTTGCCCAGAGCTGGAGGCAGCTCTGCAGGTGGGATCTCACCTGAGGGGGGGACAATCCCCCCCTCACTCTGCCCACGCTGTGGGCTGAGCCCAGAGGTGCCACCCTGCACCCCATGGAGGGCTCGGGAAGGCTTCCCATCATCTGGGATGGAAATCTTCCCCCTGGCAGGGCAGGATGGGTCCAGCAGCCACACAGGATGCTCTGGAGCTGCTCCTGATGTGCCTCTCTCTGCTCAGCCAGCTCTGAGCTCCATCCTGGCCCCTCTCCCCCAGCTCAGGGTTATTTGTCAGGTTTTAGTTTCTCTCAGCTTTCCTTTTAAAATAATGGAAGTGTCAACTCCGGTTCACGGGCTGGTCAACGATTTAATTCCGCCCCAACTTTCTAAGGCAATTTCATGAATTATACAGTGTGGAAACAGAAGGAGCTAAATAAAGATGCAGCCCTGGCTGTGTTTGATAAATACACCCTCGCTCTCCCTGGAAGTTATTTGCAAGTCAGAAATGTGGCACACGACCATCCCGCTGTCGATGGCGGAGCTTTGAGATTCCTGCCAGGTCAGCACTATTTGATGTTAAATCCCAGCCACTAAAAATAAAAGGAGGAGGAGGAGGGGAAGAGGAGGGGAAGGCAGAGGCAGCCCCGCCATGGGCTCCCCATGCTGGGGACCTCCCGAAGTAACTGCAGCCACGGAGAGAGAAACCCCTGCTCCTTACCCAAGAGCCACTAAGTTATCCCTGGGGAATTCAGTCAGCCTCGAGGTGATGCCAGCAGGAATTAATAATACAGGTGCCCCTCAGCTCTGGCTGGATCCAGGGAGGGGCTGAGCAGCTGCTGCAGCAGCAGGAGCAGGGGCAGGGGCAGGAGCAGGAGCAGGGGGGCAGGAGCAGGAGCAGGGGCAGGAGGGATGGTCCGGGAGCTGCTGCTGACACCCCAGTGGAGGGATCACCCTGGCAGAGTTGGGGACTGCCCTCCCCACTTTCAGCTGCTCTTGGTGGACCAGGAGAGGTTTGGGAGAAGCAGATGCAGTGGTGTGGGAGAGCAGGGAGCTGAGTGCCAGCGGCTGCACCACTGAGTCTCTGCAGGACAAGGAGCAGCTGCTGCTTTCTCCTGCCTGCCCTGCACACCTCTGATGGACTGGGCAGGGCAAAGGAGGGGGGAGGATGGCAAAGAGCTTGGAAAAGAGGGAATTGTGCACTTGGAGCAACGTGGTCTAGTGAAAGGTGTCACTGCCCATGGCAGGGGTTGCAACAAGATGAACTTTAAGGTCCCTTCCAACCCAAACCATTCCAGGGTTCTATGATCCCTTCCAAACGCAGATGACCATGAGGGTGAGGACACACCAGCAGGGAGGACAGGGAGGGTATTTTGGGAAGCAAATGCTGTTCACCACCATCAGCTGCGTTTCAGAGCACACCCCACCTTCAGGAGGCTTCATCCCATGGCAGCATCATGTCTGGAAGAGGAAACACTTGGTTTTCCCGCTCAGTGCCAGAGCCCTGCTCCACAGGAGGGAATCCCGGCCGTCCTCCTCGGAATACAATGTTTTACAGCAGCCTGCTCTCTAATGAAATGCTCCCCTCCAGTTCCTGCTCACGACAAAAACAGTTTCCTCCCTTTCACCGGAGGCTGCGTCTGCCTTGGCTCATGAATATTTCAGTGGCACCTGGGGAGCTTCCAGCAGGAAACTGGGATTTGGGGCTCTTTTCCTGGGCACCACATGGATATGGGCTGGGAGCAGCCTGGAAGCTCCGTCTTAGGGCATGGGCTGCATGGCTCTTAGTGGGGTGCCCATCCCAGCCATCCTTGTCACACGGGAGCCCCAAAAACTGGAGCAAGTCCTTCTGTCTCAGCCCTTGCCTTGCCCTCACACCAATCCCTGGCACTGATGTCCTGGAAGAGAAGGAAAAATCCCTGTCAGAGAGCAGTGACTTGTGTCCATAAATAACCCCAGCACTGGGAGGGGGTTTCATAAAAAAAGAAAAGAAAAAAAAAAAAGGAAGAAAGGCAAAATTCTGATCTCTTTAAGAAAAAATGTCTATTTTTTTCTCTCATTGATGCCCAGAAAAGAAAAGTTCTGACCTCAGCACTGGCTCTGTGGGGCAGCCTGGAGCATTCAGATCCAGCTCTCAGATCCAGGCTTTTGGGGTGAACCTGCCTCTTTTCCAACCCCAAAGCCTTCCTTTGGAAATGTCATCCCAGAAGAGGCATTTCCCTGCTCAGACCCTCCACATAGAGACAAAAACCAGATTTCCCTGGCAGTGCGTGCTCTGCGGCTTAAAAAATTAAATAAATAAACATCAAACCAAAATGAAATCCCCACACTGGCACACAACTTGACACGAAAGCCTAAATTCAAAACATGCCCATCTCTGGAAAAAATTTGGGAAACCTCAGGCAATGGATCTTCCAGGCAACCCTGTCCCGGGGTCTGCCCGTGGGTCCTTCCCCTGCTGAGACCTTGCAGAGAGCAAAGGGCTCTCCACTTCAAAGGGGTTGTGTCCCAGATGGAAAATAGGAGGAACTGGCCAGGGAATGGCAAATCCCGGGTTCAGGGGTGGCAGGATGCTGGGCAGAAATGGCAGCCCCAGCTTTGGGGTGTGTGGGCTGAGCTGCTGCAGAGCTCAGCAGGATGAACCCCCTGGGGGGAAGCAGAGCTGGGTCACACGAGGGTTTGCTGCCAAACATTCCCACGGGAAATGCCAAATTTGTCTCCGTTTACAAAACAGGGGCTCCCCCTCCCTGGAAGTGTCCAAGGCCAGGTTGGACAGGGCTTGGAGCTCGGTCTAATGGAGGGTGGCTCTGCCCGTGGCAGGGGGTGGAACGGGATGAGCAGCCAATTCCAGGATTCAGCCCTGCAGTTAAAGCAGCAAGTCCTGCGTTTATTTCCAAGCTTTTCCGAAGGGAATGTGTATCAACAAATCCCCAGAGAGGGCTCACCTGGAAACCCAGGGCACGAGTTGGTTACAAACTTGTTTCTAGCCCTAATGTCTCTGCCTGGGAAGAGGAGCAGGCTCTGCCTCTCCGGTGCCTCCAGCTGGGCACCAGCACGAGGAGCTGCCCCAGCCCTGGCCGTAAATCCCCGATGCCCGGCTGGCCCGGCCAAGGGAGGGTGTGAACATCCCGTGCTCCTCTCTGCTCGCTCTTGCTGGCGCTCCAGGCCTGCAGTAAGTGGTGTTTTGGCAGCTGACGCCGTGTAATCGAAGCGGGGCTGTCAGGGAAATTTGTAGCTCTTTGCTTGCCGGGGTTTCTCCGCTCGCTCAGCAGCTGTCAGCCCGCGCGCCCCTTATTGATGAGAGGCGCTAATCACGCACCAGATTCCCCACATAAATCAAGAGGCAGGAGAAAATAAAGTTTCTTCACACTGAGGTCATTTGCCCCCCTCCCAAGTGCCACGGAGAAGAAAAACACAAACTCTTACTCCTGCTATTAATAACCTCCCTCCCGCCGGCCCCGGCCAAGGGGACGGTGTCAGATGTGAAATTACAGCTTTTGTTACATCCACCGAGCTGTGTGTTTATAAAGCTAATTACTGGCTTAGTTCTGCGTGTTCTGGGCTTGATTTGTGCACTGTCACGTGTTGCCATCCCTGGAAAGTGCCTTTTGCTTCCCTTTTCATCCCCCCTCCCGCGGCACCCGGCAGAGGTCAAGCGGTGGATGTTGCATATTGTAAGTGACAGCTTCAAGTACCTCAAGGGTGCTAATCCACCAGGAAACTTTTTTTTTCTTCCATCATATCTTCATTGCGCTGGAAATGGAAGGCACTTCTCTCTCCTCGTGGCTGTCACTGAGCCCGAGTGTAAACGGGACAAATTTAGCCCTGGTCCAATGTCAGATGGAACAAACCCAACCTCGGCTCTGGGCTCCCAGCGGTGGCTCCAGGCCAGCGTCACCCTGGGGACTGATGTGGTGACAAGGGGTGGCTCCTGGATTGGGATCCATGTGGCACTGGATGCACTTTGGGTCTGAAGGTTTAGACTTTGCGTCCCTCCTCCCACAGCAGAAAGGGAGATTTTTACAGTGAGGGTGGGGAGGTCCAGAGTGCCCAGAGAAGCTGTGGCTGCCCCATCCCTGGGAGTGTCCAAGGCCAGGTTGGACAGGGTTTGGAGCAACCTGGGCTAGTGGAAGGTGCCCCTGCCCATGGCAGGGGTGGAATGGGATGGGTTTTAAGGTCCCTTCCAACTCAAACCATTCCATGATTCTGGCATTCTAGGATCTCTTCCCACTTATTGAAGTAGATGCAGGCAGGACAACGTTACTGGATGTCAAGAAAACAGCTAATCCTGTTACTGATGTCAAGAAAACTGTTACTCATTATTTTTATTATTATTATTACTATTATTATCCTCCTCCTCCTCGTGATTATCACTATCCAGTGTGCAGTCCTCAGTCCCCACACTTCCCAATTAGCCTCCAGAACGACGCCTTTGTTACCAAAACGGTTAATTCGCTCCCTGACGTGTCTGGTACAAAAGAGGAGCCAGCCTTTGAAGGCAAAGCTTTTATCCTTTTCAAACACGTCCTCAAGTTATCAACTTCAACACAACATCAAGGCCTGCTTTTGTTGGAATAATTTAACACTAATAGTTCGCGAGTGCTGCCACCGCTCCCGTCGCAGAGCTGTCACCAGACAGTTGGTTCAAAGGCAGTGCCAGCACCGCGCTCACTGGGGCTGTTTTGGAGAAAACCCTCTTTTCCCACTTTTTGAAAGGCAGTTTGGAGCTCTGGCTGTCTGCTTGGGCAGCACCAGCCTCACTGTACCCACGGTGAGGCCGTGGCCGGCCGGTGGTGCTGGAGCAGAGGGATGGTGGGTGGGCACCTTGCTGGTCACACCAGATCACTGCTTTGGGTGGAAAAGTGGCAATTTCCTGGACACAGTTAATGAGATGCTGTATATTCCACCCCTGGGAGTGTCCAGGGCCAGGTTGGACAGTGCTTGGAGCATCCTGGTCTAGTGGAAGGTGTCCCTCCCCATGGCAGAGGGTGGGGTTGGATGATCTTGAACATCCCTTCCAACCCCAACCATTCCAGGACTCGATTCTGTGATGCACCTACCAAAAATCCCACCACTTCCCTGGATTCCTCTGCCCATCAGCCACACTCTAACCTCGTGGGTCCCCAAGGCTGCCCCCCACCAGCCACCTCCAGTTGGCACCAGTTCCAGGGAAAGCAGCCAGACTAAAGGGCTCCCACCTGGACACAGAATATCCGAGGAGGAGGAGGAGGAGGAGGAGCAGTGTTGGTGCTCATTGAGGCCTGCCCATGTTTCCTGCATGTCCTGCCTTTTTCTATGTCCCCAAGAGCAGCAGCTCCATGACCTCCTGGGGGACTCTCCAGCCTGGCATGACCCCCTGATGCAGCTCCCAGACTCAGTTTCCCTGCAGGAACGGGACAGAGTCTGGCTGGGAGGGGCCATTCTGGGGGCATGTGGGGCTGGTTGTGCCCCTTGGCATCCCGCAGGGCATGTAAAGGGCAAATCCGTGTTGGTGCTTCCAAAACACCAGCAGAACGATTTTCTGCCTTCCCAAGGAGCCTGACCCCCTAAATTCTTGGCTGTGTCCCAAAACCACAAAGCTGCTGTGAGGGTGGTGGTGCTGGGGCTCACACCCCTCGGGTGGGATCCCTGACCCAGGGGCATCTCCAGCTCCCAGGGTCCCTGTGGTTGGCTCCGAGGTGGAGCAAATCCCTGGATTTCCTGACCCCGAGGGACTGTTCCCCCAGCTCACCCCACACCACGTGGGTGTTGGGTTTGGCACTCGGCTGGCTGAGTCCCAGCTATTCCCAGGTGAGCACTTCAATAATTCAGTGCCGTTTGATTTCAGAATTTAATTATTTTATCATTTATTTATTGGACTAAAGGAGCTCTCGTGCACTCAGGTTATAAATCCCTGTTTCCTCCAGCCTCCCCTGCCTTTCCTCACTCGGCTCTCCCGTTTCCTGCTCCTGTGCATTATCAAGGGTGACATAATCCCATGTGATTTTTTCCCCTTTGTTTTTCCCCTTCTTTTTCCCTCGGGGACTGGGAAATAAAAAGACAGGAAAGACCCAACACCCCAAATCTAAAGATGCCGACACTGAGGGCACTGTTGGTAACGTTGAGCATCCTTGACGTGCAAATTTGCCCCTGTGTGTGTCAGCAGGAACAAAGGTGCACAGGTAAATGTCTTTATTGTATTTCTCCTTGAAACTGTTCTTGAAAAAAAACCAAAAAAACTAAAACTATAATCAGCAAAAAAAAAAAAAAAAAGAGCAAAAGTTTAATCCTCCTCACGCAGCCCCCGACAGTGTCACCCTGTTGTGGGGCTCAGGGTGTCACCACACTGTCCTCAGAGAAGAAATGATCACACCCACATCCTCCTCTTCAGGTAAAACCAGTAATTTAGCTTTTGGAAAGCAAAAAAAAAAATAAAAAGCCACAACGCCAAATGCGGAAAAAGGAGAATCATCTCGAGCAAGAAATCGCTCAAAAAATGTGCAACCCCGAATGAAAACGACACTCCAGCTCGAACATCACATCATTAGCGAGATATTTTATCATGCAATTCATCTGCCTCCCTACCTGCTTCCCAAACCACAATGTTCCCCTCCGAGTTCTATTCCTCTTTTGCACTGAACCATAAATTACACGCTGACAGCTTTAATTTGTGCAAAGTATGCCTGGTTGCTTCTGGCACAAGCAGCCGGCTGCTATAATAAGGTCAATATATATTCATTGTCGCATTGCTTGATGTGCCAGATAACACAGAAACGCGGCAATGGGGGAGTTTCTGTGGGGCTGCAAAGTGGGAATGATGGAAGGCGAGGAACGCTGCATCTCATCAGGGCATCGCAGGCAGTTGGCTCATCACTTATGCATGGCATGAGCAATGTTATGATTTAACTAATCATCATCAGTTATTCATCCCATTGCTGTCAGGGGACCATGCAACACTTTCATTCCTTGCCAGTTCTGGATAATTTATGTTCCCCGATCAGTCGAGGCTCGGATGGTTTGTTTGTTTGCTTCCTTTTTGTCATTGATTATTTTGGGGGCTTGTGGTTGACCATTAGTAGGAGAATTGCTGCTAACAGAAGGCTCTGGGAAGACCTGAGAGCCCCTTGCAGTGCCTAAAGGGGCTCCAGGAGAGCTGGAGAGGGACCTGAGACAGGGACTGGGAGTGACAGGGCATAGGGAATGGCTTTCCACTGCCAGAGGGCAGGGAGAGATGGGACATTGGGAAGGAATTCTTGGCTGGGAGGGTGGGCAGACCCTGGCATCCTGATGGGTGCCCAGAGAAGCTGTGGCTGCCCCTGGATCCTTGGAAGAGTTCAAGGCCAGGGTGGATGGGGCTTGGAGCAACCTGGGCTGGTGGAAGGTGTCCCTGCCCGTGCCAGGGGTGGCACTGGATGGGCTGTAAGTTCCCTTTCCACCCAAACTATTCCAGGATCCTCTAATCTATGCCATGAACATTTACAGAGCTCAGAAACCCCCAACACCCCCAATCCATGGAAATTGTAAGGGTAAGCAGTGCCAGGACAGGGACTGAGCATCACTGCCCATGGAGCTCAACCCCAGCGAGGAAAACTCCTGGGATACGCACAGGGATAAACCCAAGGGTTGTTTCTGTGGCAACACAAGCAAGTTGGGATTCCCAATCCAGGTTTCAGGGCATGGACCTGCAGCAGCACCTTCTGTGGGGAGGGAAGAGGGGCAGGAATGGGATGAGGAGCTCAGGAATTTCCCAGCCTTTAAATCAGGAAACAATTATTGGGTGACCCATTCCAGCAGCAGCGACGCCTCCTCCTTGATCTGAGGGACAGCCTTGGCTTTCTGAGCTCCAGCAGCTTCATCTTGGAAATCCACTGGTTCTTCTGGGGTCTGCCCTGGTGCCTCCAGCTGCTGCTGAGGGGTTAATTCAGTCCCAGTCCATGAGGGAATGCACTGGAACTCTCCGTGAGGGAATGGGAAAAGGCATCAGGGAGGTTTGGCTTCAGAGGTGGCCCCATCCCACCAGTGCTGGGGGTCCAGAGGAGCCACCACAGAGCCCCAGGACGGGGCTGGGCACCCAAGAACCTCCACAGCAGCCTGGCGTTGGGTGTTCACAGGGGTAACTCCACATATAAACACAAATGTGGCTTTACATCCACAGACATTTCCATGGAATACGTGTGAAAGGAAGCACATCAGTTGGCTTTTCCCCAAAATCATAAGTATTTAAGAAGCAATAAGGCTTAATGCCTGTTTTTCTTACTTTGTAAGGTGCTTGGGGATGATAAATGATAGGCAATTTCATGGCTGGAATTTCAATTTCCCCAAATATTAGTGCTGTTCTCCACTTCCAAGAGCTCCCTCTTGGCAGACTCCTGCACTGCCTCCTTCTTCTCTGTTTCTGAAATCATTTTTGGGTCAGATACCCATTTTGGGGTCTGGCAGTGTCTAGGGGAGCTGATCAGCAACGCTCAGCCCCATCCACATCCCCTCAGAAGAGAGTCTGGAAAGCTGGAAGTTTTAATTTTGGCATTTTTTAAACAGAGCGACCCTTCTCTTGGTTTGAAATATGTTTTGATGCAGCCAATGTAATTTAAAAAGGAAAAAGAAATGAAAAAGCTCCAATATTGTGAAGTGTTGCTGTTTCAGAGAGATTAGGAATGTCCTTTACAGCAAAGAAGTTTTAACTGCGGTTTGTTTTCTGTGAGCATTTTCACAGGAAAAAAAATCCCATTCTGTTAAAGTGAAGAGGGGGAGAAAACAGGGCGTGTTTTTAGGTTGGAACAAATGATTGCTTGACCCTAAATCGAGAAAAATCAACCACTAAAAAGCCTCAGAGGAGAAAACCTTGACCGCAGGTGTCACACGGACGAGCACTTCTGTGAAACCAGAGCTGAAATTCCCAGAATTCCTTATTGTTTCCCCTCCTTACCTGTGCTGCTCCATTTTCTCCTTCCCCCCAGGAGCTGCAAAGGGGTTACAGGATGTTCCAGCCACAGAGACACAAATTAAGGGCTTTTTATGTGCCAGCAGACTCGCTGCCAACACCCTCTGCCAGTTCCAGCTTGTCCTCGAGAGGCCTCTTTGGGAACACCCCCCGTTTCAGGGATCAGAGGGTGAAAGCTGAAGTTCAGTGCTGGGAAGGGAAGGTGGAATGAGGACCACTGTGCCACCACATGTCCTGGCCCTCGGCCACCTGGCACTGCTGGGAAGACCCCGAGCGGCGGATGCTCTCAAAGTGAAGCCCTGAGAATCTGGCACCAAGAAAAGCTGGTACCTGGAAACCTGGCACCCTGGAAAGCCTGAAACCCTGGGAATCTGGTCCCCTGCAAGCCTGGCATCCAGAAAAATCTGAGACCCTGAAAGGCCTGGCACCCTGGAAGCCTGGCATCTTGAAAATTTGATACCCGGAAAATCTTGTATTGCAGAAAAAATTGGCACGTGGAAAATCTGGTGCCCTGAAAATCTGGCACCCAGGAAATCTGGCACCCAGGAAACCTGGCACCCAGGAAACCTGGCACCCAGGAAATTTGGTACTTTGGAAACCTGGTTCCCTGAAAATCTGGCACCCAAAAATTCCGGCACCCTGAAAATTTGGTACTTTGAAAATGTGGTAGAAAATAAATCTGACACCTTGCAAATCTGGCATCCAGAAACTCTGGTACCCAGAAAACTTGGCACCCTGAAAACCTGGCATCCAGAAATCTGGAAGTGTAAAAATCTGGTACCCAGAAAATCTGGCACCCAAAAATTCTGGCATCCTGAAAATTTGGTACTTTGAAAATGTGGTACAAAATAAATCTGACACCTTGAAAATCTGGCATCCAGAAAAATTGGTACCCTGACAATCTGGCATCCAGAAAAATTGGTACCCAGGAATCCTGGCACCCAGAAACACCTGAACCCCTGAAAGTCTGGTACCCTGAACACCTGTCAGCCAAAAAATCCATCCCCCAGCTAGCCCAAGCCCGGCCCAGCCTCTCACAGCCCCAAAACATCCCTCTCCCTGCTGTTCCCTGTGGGATTTCTCCAAGCTGGGCTCCCTGACCACCCCAGGGCAGGACCCAAAGCCCCTCCATCATTTCCTCCTGGATATTCTGCAGGAACCTCCAGCTGTGTGAAGTGCTCTGGGGTTTGGGGGGTGCCCTGCAGGGATCACCTCACCCCCCCTGCCAGCTCTGCCCCCGAGGATCCCCCTCTCCAGGGAGGAATTGCTGACCTCCATCCCGGCTCTGGCAGAGCTCTGAGGGGTCATGTCCCAGCTCCAGAGCTCCAGAGATGTGCTCCCAGAATAAATCAAAGCCCCATCACCCTGCCTGTGCTCCAGTCCCATATATCAACCCAGTGGGATGTTACAATCCAGCAGGGCCGGGCTGCTGGTGGGATTATTGTCACCACCCAGCCCCTGTCACTGAGTCACCATGTGCTCTGTGGTGGCCTCTCAAGAGGCAGCAGGAAAATGAGGCTCATTCCTTAAAATTTCTCTCTCTGTCCATCCCCTGGAAAACACTGGCTCAGCACAGGTTGGGAACTGCATGTACATTCCCCAGGGGAAGGGGCTGGGTGATAAGGATTCACACCTTGGAGTTTTTACAGTGCAAAGGGAGCTTGGTTTGGGTGTTTGAGCCTGGGAGTGTCCAATTCCAGCCAGAAGGAAAGAAAAATCCTTCCTGTCTTTGCTCCCGAGGATTTCCAAGCACTCAGGGTGTGTCAGGACTGATGCTCAGCACGGCTCTGGGGGCAGGAGAGCTGAAAGCCCACCAAGCTCTTAGAAACAAGAGGTTCTGGGACTTCTCCAGCAGCCTGAGTGTGCCCTTGTGTCTCGATATTCCCACGAAAAACACCATCTCTGGGTGTCTCCTGGATTGCTGTGGGGTTTTCATCCAGGATGGGAAGAATCCACCTCCAGGAGTGGGCACTGGGCACCGTCCCGTCTATCCCCACCCATCCATGGGGACACACCACCAAAAATAGATGGAAAAACAATAAAGAGCACTTAGAAAACCAGAGGAAGGAAAGGAAGGGCTCTTCTCCTCCACTCTGGGGAGACCCACCCTGGAGTTCTGCACCCCGTTCTGGGGTCCCAGCACAGGGAGGGTGTGGAGCTGCTGCAGAGAGGCCAGAGGAGACCACGGGGATGATCAGGGGGCTGGGGCAGCTCTGCTGGGAGGAAAGGCTGGGAGAACTGGGATTGTTCAGTCTGGAGAAGGCTTTGGGATGGCTTAATTGAGCCTGAAGGGAACTGACAAGAAGGATGGAGAGGGACTTAGGAAAATGGCCTGGAGGGACAGGACAAGGGGAATGGCTTCCCACTGCCAGAGGGCAGGGTTGGATGGGATATTGGGAAGGAATTGCTGGCTGAGAGGGTGGGCAGGCCCTGGCACAGGGTGCCCAGAGAAGCTGTGGCTGCCCCTGGATCCCTGGAAGTGTCCAAGGCCAGGTTGGATGGGGTTTGGAGCAACCTGGGCTAGTGGAAGGTGTCCCTACCCATGGTAGGGGGTGGGATGAGGTGTTTTGTAAAGCCCCTTCCACCCAAACCATTCCATGATCCCCTAATTCTGTGTATGAACATTTACAGAGCTCAGAACCCCCCGACACTCCCAAGCCATGGAGATTAAGAGGATAATCAGTGTCATGGCACGTGGAGCCACCCCAGCCTATCCCTCCTGCAGGAAGGATGTGCCTCAGGAGCTCTTACCACCCTCACAGTTTCATTTGGCTCCAGAACAAACCCGAGGGGGGTTAATGACATCTGTTCCCAGCACCCCCTGTAATTAGGGCTGCCCTGTGCTCACCCTAATGAGGGCCCGAGGAATTCCCCCGGGTGCTGAGCAGGGAGAGCTGGCAGAGAGTTTTTCTTTGGCTCAGGAAATCCTCTACAAAGCACCTCTGAGGGGAAAAAAGCTCAGATGAAAGGCCTCCCTGTGGCCCCAGAGCTCGGGCTGTGTTGGGGAGCACCTGCCCCAGTGGCAGGAGGGGAGTTGCTGGGATAACACTGGCTTGGGGCTGGGAAAAGCAGGCAGGGAGTGGCACAGGCAGGTGGGCATGGGAGGGGATGCTGGGGCAGAGGAGGAGATGATAAGAGACAGCCTGGGGTCATCCCTGCTGCTTCTGTAGCGCTCCTTGAGCTCTTCCATGGGCAGAGATAAAAGTGCTTGGAAGGGGCTGGAACTCTCCCCACAGCAGCTGAAGGGAGGGAGATGAGGGGGCTGAGCTGCCAGGGGCATCTCCAGCTGGAGAGGAAAGCTGGATTCTTCCCATGACCTTTTCCCCAAAACCCCTGGGATGCCTCATCTGGGGGTTCAGGTGAAGTTTCCCTCCTTCTCCAGGTTATGGGCCCTTCCTGCACTCCCCAGGAGTGACAGAGCTGTCTTTGCCCCCCTAACCATGTCCCTCACTCCCTGCACATCCCAGTCATCCCTCAGCTGCCATTCCATCATGCCTTTCCAGTCTGACCAGTCCCCTGGTCCATGCTGGGGCTACTCTGACCCATCCCACCAAGGCACTGAGCTCCCACCAGTGCTCAGGGAGGTGACAAACCCAAATGGGGGTGGGTCCTGACCCCCATCCCAGCAGGTCATGCCAGGATTTACTTTTCCTGGGATTCTGCAGCTGAGAAAATGCCATTAAAATGGAAAAGCAGCATTTCCCCCTCCTCAAACCTGGTGCTGCTGAGCCACGGAGCTCTGCCCGTGGCCCCCTGTTGTGGGAAGGGCTGTGGGTGCAGAGCTGCCCTGGGAATGGTCCAGCACGGCAGGGACTGCTCAGTTTGGAGAAAACACTGGTGGAAGTGAGACCAAAGGGAGGTGGGAACCCTCAGCTGCTCCAGTGGGCCCTGAGGAGGGGCTGAAATGGGCAGAGAGCATCCATTATCCCCAAAACTGCTTGAGTCAGGAGCTGGTGGGGGGCAAGGAGGGATAAGCCTTTTCTTTGCCACCTGAGAAGTCGAGTGCCCTCAGCTCCGAGGCAGACAAGCTGGAGAGAGCAGCAGGCAGCCACCCATGGTGCCTGTGTGAAGCAGGAGCTTTTGCAACGTGCCCAAACCCGCTGTTAGGAGCCCACAGGAATGCTGGGCACCTGCCAGCCCACTTCACACCTCTGCAAACCACAGCAGCCAGCAGCTGGCAGCGAGGAGGGACCGCCGGCAGCCTGAGCCTTTGTACGGAGCCACACTGACCTGCAGGGCCATCCCACACAGCCTGGCCATCATCCCTGCTCCCTTGCCAGGGGGAAGCATCTGCCTTTGGTCTTCCAGAAGCCATGAGAGCCTCTGGATGCCCTTTCCTGAAGAGCAGCAGGTCCTTGGTGCTGCTGCCTGGGCTGTGCAGGGAGGGCACTGCCACGGCTGGGACAGCGACCAGCAAAGAAAGCAGGATAAGCTGCACAGGCTTTAACCTGCCCCTGGCAGCACGAGGCCAGGGGATGTGATAGCCCAGAGTTCCTCCAGAGACAGTTCAAAGTTTGTTCATGAATGAAAAGAAAAGCGTTTATTACTGATGCATCGCTTGCAGAAAGTCCCGGCGGCCCCTGAGGGGGGTGCTGCCCATCCCTGTACCCGTGCCAGGGAAAGCAGCGGGATCCAACCCGTGCCATCACATCAAAGTCTCCTCATCCAGACCACTGGCAGCCAGAAGGGCTGTCTGAGGGCTGGGAGCTGCTGCAATGCCTGTGGAATGCACTGTGCTGCTCCTAAGAAATGAGGCTTTTCCCAAAGGCCGCCCGTGAGCTGAGCCCGGGGGCTCTGTGTGATTGGTGGTGCTCCATGAAATGCTGCTCCAGCCCTGGTGCTGCCAGTGCCAGAGGTGGTTCTCCTTCCAGGAGCTCAGGGGACAGATGGACATGTCACCTCCGGTCCTCTGGCATCACTCCAGCCCTCAATGTGTCCATCCTGGCTGTGCAGGGAGAGGGGCCATCCAAGCCCCTTGGGACCCACCGGGAGCATTCCCACAGTGCCAGCACCGTGTCCCCTCCCTGGTGACATCGCCACCACTCTCGAGCAGAGGCAACACCCTCAGCCTGGTCTCTTGGCTCAGGATAATCCTGATTTTGATCGCAGCTCTTTGTGCAGAGCATCCCCAGCTCCCTCCCGCAGCCCCTCGCTGTTTATTTTAGTGTCTCTTTGGGAAAAGGGCCATTGGTGGCAGGCGGGGATGTTTAATCAGGCCCGTGTTTACTTTCGGAGCCACTGTACAAACAACACAGTGTGGGGAAATTAAACAAACAGCGGCTCGAAAGTCGACATAATCAGCTTAAACTCCAAGGATAATTACACGAGTCCAAATCTCCAGTATCCCAAAGCCAGGCAGCCCAGGGCTGGCTCCAGCACCTGACAGAAATATGAGTTACTTTGAAAGATAACCTTGTGAGCTGCAATTAACTCCGGGCTTTGACAGTTCCCGAAGCCGGGCTGAAAATAGCCCAAGGAAAACAAAGCCGAGCTCTGGCTCTGCCCCCGCAGCAATCCCAGCCTCAACACACCAATTAAAAGCACCTCGAGAGCCGGGTGGGATTTCATCACACAATGTCTCCTGTTCACTTGAAAGGAGCTGATGGCCAATAAACCCCTTCGCTGTCAGCGCAGGCACTGGGAAAACCCACGAGTGGCTCTGGAAATCCAGCCTTTCCACGGAGAGGGCGCTTTGGGTGTTCCCTGCAAAACCTCTGCAGGGAAATGGTCCATTGGAGAGACTGGTGACAAACCTGGGGAGGGGGGACAGCCTGGCCTTGGCAAGCTCCCCCAATAATGACCTGAATGAGTAGAGAAAAGTCCAGGAATGCTGGTAGTTCCGAGAAGAGCCGGGCATTGCGGGAGGAAGGTCGGGGAGGGCAGCAGGGAGGGGACCTGGTGACAGCTCCTCGGGGAGGGGACACACAGACCACCCCCAGTGCCCCTGGGCTGGGGGCCACAATGTAGAGGGTCTCTGTGGGGACACCAAAGGAGGAGGGAGAACAGGGGTGATGCCACTCCCAGGCGAGTGATGCCATGCATAGGTGGGTGATGCCATGCAAGGACAGGTGATGCCATGCAAGGACGGGTGATGCCACTCACAGACCAGTGATGCCATGCAAGGACAGGTGATGCCATGCAAGGACAGGTGAAGCCGTGCCCAGGCAGGTGATGCCATGCAAGGACAGGTGATGCCATTCCCAGGTGGGTGATGCCATGCCCAGACAGATGATGCCATACAAGGACAGGTGATGCCATGCCCAGACAGATGATGCCATACAAGGACAGGTGATGCCATACAAGGACAGGTGATGCCATGCCCAGACAGATGATGCCATACAAGGACAGATGATGCCATGCCCAGGCAGATGATGCCATGCCCAGACAGATGATGCCATACAAGGACAGGTGATGCCATGCAAGGACAGGTGATGCCATGCCTGGACAGGTGATGCCATGCCCAGGTGGGTGATGCCACGCTCAGCCTCACGAGCCTGGCACCACCGTAATATCCTGCACCAGTGGCTTTTTAACTACTAAATTCAATTCTTGCAGCTCTCAGACAACTCCCCGGGATAAACACTTTGGCCCAAACATTTTGGCAGCGCTTTCACCGCTTCCTCTCCCCAATTCCCAGATGGTTCCGCCTCAAAATACAAACACATCCACAAACCGGGGGTGGGGGGAGAACTTCCCAGCTCTGGCTCTGCCTGCCCCCCTTGGCTGCCAGCCCGGCCGTGCCCGTGTGTTGTCACCGTCTGCCACCCCCGATGGCCGGGATGGAGGGAAGCTGCTCCCGCTCCATCCCGCTCCTCCGCGCCGCCTCCCCCCGGCCGTCCTCTCCTAGCGGGGACGCTGGCCGGGATGGCGGAGGGAAGAGAACACCGTGCCCCAAAGCTCGGGCAGCAGCCGCCTCTCCCGGCCATCCTCTCCTAGCGGGGACGCTGGCCGGGATGGCGGAGGGAAGAGAACACCGTGCCCCAAAGCTCGGGGAGCAGCCGCCTCTCCCGGCCGCGGCCGCACAAAGCCCTCGAACCGCGGAGCCGCTCCCGGCGCTGCCCGGCCCGTGAAATCCCCGCCCGTGCCGCGCTGCGAGTTCAAAGGCGAGAGGGAAGCCGATTGTAAACTTGGCCGTGTCCCTTGGCAGCTGCGAGCAGCGCTGTCAGAGCCGCTCCGGGGGACATCACCGCTTTTCCCCCGCCGACTATTGCGGCGCAGCTTCACTGCGCTCCGCTTCCCCTCCCGTCCCGGGGAGCGGGGACACTTCCACGCACGGCTTGTGACACGCTGATTAGCATAATGAGGGCAGGGGGAGCCAGCCCACAGCCCCGTGCCTCTTCTGGCGCAGCTCGGCAGCGGGGAAAGGTGTCAGAGCTGCCGGCAAGTTTTGCAAATATTAAGGTAATGAAACAACTCGGCGGTGTTGAATTATTAAAGGTTTTTCCCCTGCGTTTCTGATATTTTATTCCTTTTATTAAATGTGTAAGTGAGGTATCAGGGAGATGGGCTGCTTTCCTTCTTCCTGCCTTCCCAAAAGCGGCAGAAAGGAGGGGAAGGCAAAGCCAGGCTGGTGCAGCTGCTGTGGGTGGGATTGGAGCGTCCCATGGCAAAGCAGGAGCGTTTCCCAGGGTTCGGAGGTGATGGAGGGACACTCGGCTGCCTTTTCCCGCAGTATTAACTTAAATAGTCTGCATTAAGCACCCCGAAAGAGCAGCAATGTTCCAGTCGTGGAATCCTGGGATGGTTTGCCCTGGAAAGCGCTTAGAGCCCATCCCATTCCACCGCCTGCCGTGGGCAGGAGCACCTTCCACCACACCAGGTTGCTCCACCTGGCCTTGGAAGCTTCCAGGGATGGGGTATATACAATAGTATTCTAAGCTTAATTATCATTTAAATGTCGTAGGAGAGTGATATTTGCAGCCCGTGAGCGGTGCCAATCAGGCAGCCGTGAGCACTGCGTTCCCTAAACAAACCCTTATTAACTCCGAGATACTGGAGGCATGGAGCAGGCTGGAGCCAATCTTAAGTGAAAATTAATGGCAAATTCTTGTAACCACATTAAGAACCATCTTAGTTCATTTGAAAGCAGTTAAACATGAAAACAATATGAAAGCCATCTTGTGTGCCTGGAATATAAATATTTGTCCTTCTCCTTGCCAGAGCAGCAAGAAAAATGAGGAGCCGTTGGCATGTGAGCTTTATATAAACACCCTCACAAAAGGCCGACGGTTGATGGATTAAACTATTTGTCAATTTTTCCATTTCCTTCGTCAAAAAGTAATTAAACATTAAGCAGATGTCAGGGCCTAATTGGTTCTGGAGAATATTGCACAATAGGATTTATGGCAATTGGGAAGTTGTAGGAACACGCCTGTAAACAGGCAGGGCTTTGCCAGGAGGGCTGAGGGCACAGCTCCGGCCCCTCGCGGGCTGAAGGCAGCCACGTTGGAAAGCAGGGGGGCACTGGCAATCTGGGGGTGGGTGCCCCCAGCTGGGGTACCCTCAGCATCCCGGCAGCATTTAGGGGGACTGCAGCAGGCAGGGACAGGCATCGTGACCCTGCTGCACCTCCTGGGCACCTTACACAAAAATGTCAGTATTCCCTTTCATTTCAGCCCTTTTTCTCCCCTTTCCTCTGTGGATGAACGGGAGAGGGGAAAACAAATACCCTCGAGGCCGCCTTTGTTTTTATATTTTTTCCCTTTCCTGCTTTTTAACTGAAGGGAAACCCCAGTACAAAAGAAGGAAAGACCCATATTGGAATATATCTTGTGAAATTTATGGTCAAAACTGTATTTTTCTTTGTGTTTTCTGCCTCAATTCACTGGCTGCTCAAAGCAGGGAGTCCAGCATCCCCGTGCTTCCCAATACCCCAAACACCCTCAGCTGTGGGATTGGCACACATGGGACTTAGGAAAAAGGCTTGGAGTGGCAGGGCATAGGGAATGGCTTCCCACTGCCAGGGGGCAGGAAGAGGTGGGATATTGGGCAGGAATCCTTCCCTGGAGGGGTGGGCAGGCCCTGGCACAGGGTGCCCAGAGAAGCTGTGGCTGCCCCATCCCTGGAGGTGTCCAAGGCCAGGTTGGACGGGCCTTGGAGCAACCTTGGATTGTGGAAGGTGTCCCTACCCGTGGCAAGGGGTGGCACTGGATGATGTTTAAGGTCCCTTCCCACCCAAACCATGCCAGGATTCTCTGATTCCATGATGAGCAGTGCTGCTGCTGCAGAATCCAGCAGTCCCAAGCCACAGTGTCCCTGGAAGCAGGAAAGCTCAGCCCTGAGCTGTTGTTCCCCTGCCATTCCTCTCCCTTATTTAACCAGAGACATTAAACAGCTGCATCCGCATCAGACCAAAGAGCCCCCCAGAGCCCCTGCTGGCCCGGCCAGTGTGGGTAGGACAGAGGGATGTCACACATGGAGCTGCCATGGACTCACCCTCTGCTCCTTTCCTTCTCCCAGTCCTGCTCTTTTCCACCCAAACACTCCTGTTCAGCCAGCAGGACAAGAATGCAGCATGAATAAGGCAGGACCTGTGCTGAGCCCGGAGCAGGAGAGGAGCAGGCTGGGCTTCCCTGTTCATCCCAGCTCATCCCAGCCCCTCCAGCCCCTTCCCCAAGGCTTGGTGGAGGCCGAGTTTGCTAAAAATTCCCATTCTAATTTACAATAAAGACATGGGAACAGTGACATTTACTGCAGCCCTTGTGCTCATTAAAACAGTCTCATTGCCTCATTAATTCCATTTTTCAGAAATTATGTTCATTTTTATGCACTGTATTGGCTCCTCATGCATTTCACATGCTGCTATTCCACATTTAAGGAATATGTCTCGGAGAGGTTTCCAAATCAGCAATCCCAGTGCCCTAGAAGCGAAATAATTACTTTTTCCATTGCTAGTTCCTGTTAACCCACTCAAGATAAATAAAATTAATGCGACTACATTTGTCATGTGAATTTAATTATTGCAAACAGCATTATCCTGGGCTGTAATTGCAGAGCAAATGTGCTCCATGATACCGACACTCAGCAAGTGGAATTTAGTAGCGGATGTTTTTATGTCTCCAAAAGCCCCCAGGAAGCAGAGCCAGGATGGCACTGAGGGAAGGGCTGGCCCAGCTCCACATGTGGCCAAAGGGGCTCCAGGAGAGCTGGAGAGGGATTTGGGACAAGGGATGGAGGGCCGGGACACAGGGAATGGCTTCCCACTGCCAGAGGGCAGGGATGGGTGGGATATTGGGAAGGAATTGCTGGCTGGGAGGG
>JAWWTY010000016.1:1400269-1441545 GCA_035222235.1 Margarornis squamiger
GGGCCTGGCAATGGGTGCCCAGAGAAGCTGTGGCTGCCCCTGGATTCGTGGAAGTGTCCAAGGCCAGGTTGGACGGGGCTTGGAGCAACCTGGGCTGGTGGGAGGTGTCCCTGTCCATGGTAGGGGGTGGGACTGGGTGAGCTTTAAGGTCCCTTCTCACCCAAAGCATTCAGGGATTTGATGAGTCTAAAACATACCAGGAAAAGCTTTTCCTTATGCTGGAACCCCTTCTTTAACAAGGCACCACCCCAAGGAGGACCAATTGCCCTCCAGAGAAGTTTTCAGCCCTGAGGATGAAGTTGCCCAAACCATATCTGGGGAGCCAAGCAGATTCCAATTTAAACTTCAGAATCAACCCACAAAGTGCATCCCTTCCCAGCTCCCTGCACAGGACACAAGAAGGTGCTCCCTCAGCACTCCCTTGAATACCAGGAACAGGGTTTGTGAGAGCCATGGAATAAAAGGATTTATTGAACATGTTTGCAGGGACACACACAGAGACTTCTCACCATATCTGTGAGGAAATCACCCTTTCCCCCACAGCTACAGATGTAAAACATTTCATTACTGACTGGCACTACAAAACAAAGGGGGTCTGATGTCAAGTCCCCACTACTCCCATCAGTAATTTTGTTACTATGAAGACTGAAATGTATTAAGAGCTGATTTACATATTAAATACTCAGAGGTCATTCTTTCAAGAAGAAATTCATATTCCCAAGCTGTTGTTGGTTACAATAAAACAGGAAATTGCCTAGAAACACCCTTAAAGTGCAGTACTGCAGCTACATCAATAGCAGCCTTTGGGCCTCTTCAGACAGAGCCCCTGAAGGGAGGGAGAGTGACTGGGAAGAATGGATTTTGGACTAGAAATGGAAAAAGCTGGAAAAATCTGCAAGGCAGAAGCCTTGTGGCACTAAGTCTATAAAGATACAGCCCCATACATATGAGACAGAAGGTGTTTGGAATTCCAGAGGCCAAACCCCCCTAAATCTATGGAAAGTAAACACATCCATCCGAAGCTTCTTTGGGATCACAGGTGTCATCCACGTAACCATTTCCTAGCACAGGCCACCCTAAAAACACCAGCCTGGAGTGAGGACAAAGCAGGTTGTGTGACAAGTAACACTGGCAGCAATAATCCCTCAGTCTGGGAGAATCCAGGAGGATGCCAGCAGTGATTCATGGCTTTCTTCGCCTAAAACACGAAAGGAAAGAGCCACAAACAACTTTCAGAGTTCACCCAGAGCAGCTTTAAGAGCAGCCAACCCCCAGAGTACCTGTTTGCTACACACCAAAGCCTCACACCCCTCCTGTGCCAAGAATGCAACATTTAACCCAAGAAAACTTAAGAAACCCCTGTATTTTACTTTTCTTGTGAACACAAACCAGTCTTATTTCAACAATTGAATAAGTTACAATAACTGCAAACTCCAACTCAACACACAGGCAAACTGGAGGGGTTACTACACCGTTACAAGGCTGTAGTAAGGCTACAAGCAGCACGTCCTGCCAAGTGTCCTGGCCCTGAGCTGGGCAGGGGACTCGCACGGCACTGCCAGCACCACCTGCAAGAGGGCACAGCTCAGATTGAACCTGCCCTGGAACTCCTGGGGTAACCAACTCTTTAGTCAGGGAGTGCTGGGTTAATGTGGGCCTCAAAGGTTGGCACCAGCCTTAACAACTGGGGCATTACTGGGACTTTTCGCTGGAAATTTGGGCTGATTTGGGAATCCTGTATTTACATCTGTGCCTGCCATTGATCCCCCCATGTCCCGGAACAGTCTGAATTCCCCAGGGCTGTTTTATTATCTAATCATTTGGAAAAGGGGGAAGTTCCCTCCAGCATGATCAGAGCCCATGGTTCCTTAGTGGGAATTACAGCAATCACACAGCTGGAATTTTAGCTGTGGTCAGGAACACCACCACGAATGACCACCTCAGTTCCCTCTTCTCCAGGCCAAACTGAATTGTAACCTTGGTCAATTGAAATTTCTCCAAGGATAAAATGAGTATTCTTTACCACACCAGCCTCTGATAAAGGCTGAGGGACAGTGAGGGAATGCAGTGAGTTCTCACTGCCATCCCTAACCACATTCCAGTCAGGAATCCAAGCCTGAAGTGGGAAGGGCAGTGAGGTCGGAGGGGAAAAAGTTCTCTAGTTGTAGGAGTTCTCAGGAAAGGGAATGCAGCCTCAGAGCACTTACTTGGGCTGAGCATGGTGCTGATATCCAGGTCCAAGGGCTGAGCCTGCCCTCATCTCCACTGCCACAGAACACTGGGAACACACACAGAGTCAGCCTTGTTGCTCCCACCAACCCCAGCTCAGACTATCCCAGATTCTCATCCAGATTGTTGCCCAGAGAGGTTTTGGGCTTCCCATCCCCGGAATGTTCCAGGCCAGGCTGGACAGAAGAGGATGGGACTGGATGAGCTTTAAGGTCCCTCCAACCCAACCCATTCCAGATTCCATGATCATGAGATGTTCCCCCTTCCCTTTGTGGCTTACTCTGGTTTCCACATCAGTCCATTCCGAGTCTGCAGCATCCCCAAGTGGGTCAGGATGGGAAGGGGACGAGCGCCGCTTCCTCCTGGGAGAGGAGCATGTGGGAAGAGCACAAACACCCTGTGATCCAGCAGATCCTCGTGCACAGGAGAACACATGCCAGACTTCCTTCATAAATCCTTGCCCCCAGCAGCAAACCAGCCCTAAAAGCACCTTCAGCAGCCAGAACCCTCTCCAAGTTACATTTGTATGATTTCAAGTTGGAGGGAACAACTTCCCGTTGGATCGTCTGGACCAGAACCTGTTCCAGCTGCACTCCTGGAGCTGCACAAGCCCAGAACCCAAAATGAAAGGCACAGCTCACCCAGTGGGAGATTCCTGCTTCAGAGTCTCGATGTCTGTGAACTGCACGGCCTGGCCACCACCTCTGGTCTTGAAAACATCCCCCTGGAGCCCAGAGCAGGGACAAGGAACAGTGAGGTCAGCAGGACAAGACTCACCCAGCAACTTCAGTGCAAGGAAACGTGGGCACAAACACACTCTTCCCATGATCTGCCTTCTCTTATTTTACTCAGCACCATAAGGAGTGAGCAGCTACTCTGATGTCCGTGGGGACCCCCCAGAGCAGTCACTGCCATGACAAAGATGGATGGATCATAATGACAATGAAACAGCATGACAGAAATCAAGTCACCGGTTCAGTTCCAGTAGTCCCATCCCCAGCACAGATGGAATGTTGTCAGCTTTGCTTTTGGAACCTACAAGGTGACCCTTCAGGAGAGAGGGATTTTTTAAAACTCAAATCAAAAAGGCAATATGGGAGTGTGAGAAGTGAAGCAACAGCTCCTTGCTGCAAATTAAGACGAGCTTGGGGTTTGCCTCAGGGAAGGACAGAACACTGCAGGAGTTCAAAGCCAGGGCTGCCTGACCAGTGTGATACCAGCAATTGTGTCCTGGAGCATTCCAGCATCCATCCATCCATCCCTGCACAAGGCAACTCACACCAAGGCTGGAAATCAAATCACACTCCAACACAACTGACTCCACAAGATGCACCCAAGCCTCAAAGTTCCACTGCAATGGATTATTGCCTTTTACCAGGGCAAAACACAGCAACACCTCCCTGAATCAGGAAGAGGTTTTGGCCGAGTTTCGGAGGAAGGACCTGCTTTACCTTGATGAGTTTGGTTTCGATCTCCCCATCAGAGGCCAGCTCCTGGTGTGTCAGCATGTACTTGTCACACTTGGCCAGGGCCTTCTCGCTGGCCGTGGCCACGGTGATGGCGTGGGGCACGTGGGGCTGCATCACCGTCTCCGTGGGCACGTTGGACGGGGGCTTGTGGTCCACCCAGCGCTCCCCGGCCGAGCGCGAGCGGCGGTGCCGCAGCCGAACGGGAGGCGCGTTCTGGGGAGAGGCAGGAAAAGTCAGAGCCTGGGAAGAGAGGGGGGAACCTGCAGGAGCATCTCAGCATCTAAAGGTCACAGAGTAGCCAGGAACCTGGGCTGGGGAAGGAGCAAAGCCCTGCTCCTCAAGTGCTCTCAGCTTCTGTCCCGGAAGGCACCACCACCAAGGGCCTGGCAGGAAGGTCTTAATGGAATATTCTGTGCCAATTCCTAATGCTTGGGAATTTGAGCTGAATGTTGTCCAATCTGTCACATTCCACATTTAGCAAAGTTTCCCCAAGGAGGAAATGTATGTTTGGAAATTCTCCTCCCAAATTTCCATGGGCAGCCAGTCAAAGGAGGGCTTGTCCCGCTCTATCCACCTTGGAACAGCTCCCCAGGGCAGTGGTCACAGCTCTGGACCTGTCTGAGCTCAAGGAGTGTTTGGACAACACTCCCAGGAACAGGATGGGACTGTTGGGATCCTGTGCAGGGCCTGGACTTGGACTGGATGATCCTCACAGGTCCCTTCCAGCTCAGGATATTCTGGGATCCTATGAACATCTTACCCAAGCAGAAAAGAGGAATTTGTGTCTCTGTGGATTCATTCATGATTCAAAAGGTAATTTGCAGGTAGCAAAGCCAGCAAATCCATCCTCAGTATGGATTTCCAACACCTCTGAAGGGTGCAAGACCTCCCAGCACTCCAGAGCACAGAGACCCCAGAAAGCATTCCCTGTGCTATGGCTCCAGACTCCGCTGTTGGAAATCCATGACAAATGACTGCAGCTCCTCCACTTCCTTTCATGGGCATTATTGTCAGTCACTCAGGAAAATCAGAACATCCTGGAAACTTGTTTAAACACTTGGGTCCCTTCAACATCTTGGAATGGGTTTTTCCAAGAGGACTTGTAGACCCTGTTCCATTTACTTCAGTCATGGTGAGGTCACACAACCCAAAGCCATGGATACAAATCCCACCATTTGTATTTTCAGATGAGCATCCACTACAAATTCTTTGACTTTGCCCTGCACAGATAAACCTCTTACAGGTCTAAAGCACCTCTTAAAAAATAAAAATATATAAGGAAATTGTGGCTTTCAGTAAAAATCTTCCAGTAAAACAAATATAAATAAAGAATTTGAATAGGTTTTTTTTCTCCCTGTTTAGTGGGCATGGAATTATTTTCCTTGATTCTTTCTTTAAACAATTCTACCAAGGTGCCTTAGAAACTCTGCTTAAGGAGAGGACAAGCTACTACAGGTCAGATTTTCCCCATGGCAGAGACCCCTTCCCTTACTGACAGTGGCTGATGGAATAGTTAGTTGGAACAGCACTTGCCAGTGACAGGAAGTTGGGGAATACTCTCAAAAACGAATCCTGCCATGATAAACTTTCCTCCTCTCAAGAGCTGGGGTTGTACAACTCTCTTTGATTTACCTGAGCCACTGTGACAGTGCCATAAGGTGAGACACCTCCAACCCCAACGTTTGCAGGCAGCAGTTTAATGGCAATCAACCCAAGCAGAGCCCCCAGTTCTAATGGAGAGGTAGGAATTAGGGAAGAGAGCTAAAGGTGGGTCACAGAGGTGAGATGTTCATTCCAGCACTTTTTCCAGGCAGGCTGGGCTCACAGACCACCCTAAGCTGCACAAACAGGCCATGGCAAAAGCAGGCGGGAGGATGGATTTGAGGAGACACAAGGAAAAACACAGGGACACTCAGAGCTCGAGGAAGAGTCTGGCCAGGTCAGACCAAACACATCCTGAGTTCCAGGAGGATCTAAACATCTAAAGAGGTCAGAGAGTGAGTGGCCAGACTCAGTCTGGGAACAGCACTGTCCTGGGAGAGAGACAGTTAGGGGACAGCTCTACTCTATGTTAGCTGTGCTCGAGGTAAGAGAACTTTAAGCCAAACTAACCAACACTACATTGAGCTTTTGAAGGAGCAGCACTAACCCTGCAGCATTGATCCTCTTCTATTTCTAGCTCCTCTCTGTGCCTGGGCACCTCAAGGACTCCAGTCCAGCACATCCCTCGCCTTCTGTGGGAGCTGTTACAGTCTCTACTTGGCTCTGGGTCTTGTTTAGTCCTGGCTTTAGAAGTGCTTTGCTTGTGTGAAGGAGTTTTCTGCTCCCACTCCAGGACACAGGAGGCCACAGAAATGCTGCTACAAGAGTTAGAACGCCTGGGCACCTGTGGGGGGCTCCCGAGCTGCTGGCTGTGCCCCACCTGAGCAGAGTTACTACAGCTCTGCAGAGAAGGGAGAGAGGTTAGTGAACACATGACTGGCAACTCAGAGCAATCACACAGTGCACACTGACAACATGCAGAGGGACACTGCAGCTGGGCAGGCTCAGGGGGGTGTGGCAGTGACAGCAAAGACTCAGGGGCTTTCCCAGTGTAGTGGCAGGAGAAGGTGGGAGCACAAATAAACACAACAGGAGACAAGGAATTCAAAGCCATCTTCAGCTACTCAAACTGGGTGCTTGGGAACTCCTTTTTAACCTGCACTTCAGTTCATCCTTAACATATGCTTTTCTCTCTGTCAGTCAGTGTTTGGAGGAACTTACGGGCACGGGGGGAGGAGACACGGATCTCGGCAGGGGCCTCTCTCGGTCCCTCTCCCGCGAGGGCCTCTCTGGCTTCTCAGCCCTGGGTTCAGTAACAATGGCCTTCAGCTGCTTCAGCTTCTCATCCTTCACCCAGAGCTTGTTCTGCATTTCCAGCTGCTTTGCTGCCACACGACGCTCCTACACGGACATGGGAGGGAAAGCACCACGTACTTCAGAGGAACACAGTCCCTGAGGTCAGAAGAGACCCCTGAGAGCAGAGTGCACCCTGGGACCCATCCCCACCACTCCAGCTGCTCCCTGAACACCTCCAGGGATGGCACTCCACCACCTCCCTGGGCAGCCCCTGCCAATCCCTGACAGCCCTTTCCATGAAGAAATTCTTCCCAATATCCCACCTGCCCCTGCCCTCTCCCAGCCTGAGGCCGTTCCCTCTCCTCCTGTCCCTGTTCCCTGGAAGCAGAGCCCGAACCCCCAGCCCAGGCCCCAGAGAACAAACCCTGGCTATTGAGATGTGCACATCCCACACCTAGGGAAGGGAAAGGGGCACAGCAGGGCACTTACACACTCCTTCTCCCATTTCATGGTGGTCTCTGCCACCATTCCCTGCAGTCGGGCCTCCAACCTCCGCTTGTCCGACGCCTGACGCTGCAGTTTCTGGCTCTTGCTTTCCAGCTCCTGCTGAAGATTCCTCTTGTCCTCCTCATAAATTGTTGCAGTTTTCTCCAAAATCTCAATCTGCAGGAAGGCAGGAAGGATTTGGATATGCTTCTTAGTGACACAGATATCTAAGCCCTGAATCGCCAGTTATATTTGACTGTAAATATAATTTGAAATTATAAATCGCCCAACTTAACATACTAAAAAGCCAAAAAAGTGTTCAGTAAAGTTCCCCACAAATTATTTTTTATCTCGTTTCCAATATCCAGCAACTTCTGATGCCACCAAACTTGCCAAGTGGGATATGAAAAATGTGGTTTGTGCCTGAAAATGGCCAAACTGACCTTGTATTCCAAAGTTTTAATCTTCTTCTCCAGGCGTTCCAGCTCCGTTTTCTGCCCTGCTATTGTTTTCTCTTTCTCAGACAGTTTTCCTTGAATATAGTGTTCCTTGGATAAAACACTGGAGTCAAACTCCTGCAGCATTGTTTTAAAGGCAAGCACTGCAAGAGAAGTGAGATATTTGACCTTCTCACCTGATCTCCACAATATCCAAAGCAGTTCTGCTTTTCTCCTACCCATTTAAAGCCACCAGCTGCTTAATGTCCTCAAAAAAAGGTTTAAACGATCAATCCAGACAAGAGAATTATTTCCTGTTGTACTGAAGGGATCCCTGAGGAGTAAGAAGGGCACCAAAAGCAGAGCTCTGCACTGATGTTCAGGTTCTTACCGTTTTTGGCAAACTCCTCTGACAGCATTTGCCGCGTTTTGTGGCGCTGCTCCAGGGCCTCGATGAGCTTCGGAAGGGTTTGATCGTCATCGATGTCCAAGAGCTCGCACGAAGGCAACGGAGGGAAGTTCTGTAGAAGCATTTCTGCAACAGATTGCTCTTCTATTTCTGCAGATTCAAAGCCAAGACAGCCTGTCAGTAAGTTACAGGACAGAGCACTCCCTCCACAGGATCAAGGAGCACACAGAACTGGCAGGAATTAATGAGAGCTCCAAGCCTTCAGAAGAGCTGACAGTGCTGAGCAAAGATTAAATGTGACATTCTTGATTCATTGCTTTACAAAACCTCCAGGCAACTCTGGATTTCTAAAGGAGGCCCTAACATGTAGAAACATCAAAGTATCGTCCTCAGCACAATTTCCTTCCAGGAGCTGCAATAATGGGATTATGGATTCATCACCAGTAACAAAGGATGCCTTTAGACTTACACAGTGACTGTGTTTGTGTGTTTGTCCTACAAGCAGCACCTGCAGTGTGGAAAAAGCAGCACCCCCTTCACAGAGGGCTCACAACCAACAGCTCAGGGAAGCTCCTTTTGAACGGTAAAGGCTCAAATAATCTGTTTTAAAACACCCTTTAACTCCTAACAGAAAACTGCTGTAACCAGAGAATCCCAGAATAGGTTGGGTTGGAAGGGACCTTAAAGATCATCCAGTCCCATCCACTGCCATGGGCAGGGACACCTCCCACTAGTCCAGGTTGCTCCAAGCACCATCCAACTTGGCCTTGGACACTTCCAGGGATCCAGGGGCAGCCGCAGTTTCTCTGCCCAACCTGTGTCAGGGCCTGCCCACCCTCCCAAGGAACAGCTCCTTCCCAATAAACCATCTAAACCTTCTCTCCTTCATCTTAAGTCCATTCCCCCTTGTCCTGTCCCTCCAGTCCCTCTCCAGCTCTGCTGGAGCCCCTTTAGGCTCTGCAAGGGGCTCTGAGGTCTCCCTGGAGCCTTCCCTCCTCCCTGTGAACTCCCCCAGCCATCCCAGCCTGGCTCCAGCCCCCGCAGCACTCACCCCCGCCGAGGGGGCCGCCCCTGAGCTCCAGTTTGCGGGCCAGCTCCTCCCGGAAGGCCTGGTTGCGGAAGCGGCGCCCCGGGGTGAGCCCGCACAGGGGTCTGTCCACAGGCCTGGCCACCTCCACCTCCTGCGTCATCTCGGCAAAGCGCATCACCTGCTGCAGAGACACAGCAACACCCCCGCTGCAGCCTGGGGCCAGAAAAGAGGAGAGCAGACAGGAGCCATGTACAGCCCAGACCAGTTCCCAGCTTGGCATTCTGATGTGGAGCATCCAGGAGCCTTCCCAGTAACGTGTCCCAGACCCCCGGCCCCAAGGAGCAGAGAGCTCAAATTCCTAGAAGTGTTGTCATAGCAGGGATTAAACAGCCAAATAGGGCTCTTTGGAATTCTGGAAATAAGTAAAACCTTTCCCACTTCACAAGCAAGGAGCAGTTGTAATTTTAAGAGGATAAATAAGATTTGGAGGGCACAGTTACCCTACAAAATTATAACTGATTAAATGCTCCAACAACAAAAATTATCATTCCTCTTATGTGTTCAAGCACAAGAATTCAGTGAGAAACATGAAGAAAAGAGCAGGAGGGACTGCAATAAGATGTGCAGCGGGTACCAGGCTCTCCTCATAGTCCTCAGCTTTGGGGTTGACACACACGATCATACGGACTTTTCCTTCTCCATCAAAATAGTTCTTGAAGAGGTGAGTCAGTTTGGAATCTCTGTATGGAACCATCTGAAAACAAAGCATGGGAAGGCTCCAGTAAGTTTTCAGCACTCCAGGTCTTCCTCAGTGAAAGGATGACCAGAGCAGGGGCACACACCTTATTTGTTCCATAGAGCTGGTTCTCCCGCAGGACTTCGATGCACGTTCTCAGTGTCATTAGTGACTGATTGATATTGCCTTAAAAAAAGGAAAGGCAAAGTAAAAATCTCCAGAAGCAGCCACTTGGATCACGTTCCCAAATTATTGAGTAGTTTATTGGAGAATAAATTGCCTGACTTCAGTTCTGTTTGTTACAGATAACTGCTCTAATTAACTGAAGGAGCAGAATAAGTGGTACTAAAAACTTATGGTTTCCAAACTGGAGGATTTAAGGTCATCAAATCAGATAATTGATCATCATAACAGAGCACTTCAGTTCTTCCCAGGATGTCTTCACCAGGAGACAAGATTAACAGAAGCATAATTAGCACAGGCAATTACCAGGGTGCCTAAAGGTGGTTCCCACCTGCTTCTCGCAGCCTGTTCCCTTCGGCTTTTGTCCTGTTGGTTCTCTCACTTCCAGCCAGATCCACCAAGGACAGCTGGCTCAGAGTGATCTGTTCCTTATCCTGGGACAGGAAACAAAGGATAATCACCTCTGTATTCCCTCTAAGGGGTGGGGGGAACACCCCAACCCCTCAGAGCAGCATGGACACTTCAAAATAATACATGTTGGACCCTTAAATAAGGTCAGAGGGCAGTTTTACAGCCCAAGGCCTGGGGACCACCAGCTTTTCTTAGGAAGTTTAGCAGATCCCTTGGGCCACAAGATTGATGTAAGAACTGCTCTCCTTCAAATCCTCCAAATTCTAGATTCCCAACAAAGGAAAAGGGGAAAACCAAAGGAATCAGCAGCTCCACCCTCCATGTGCAGGGCCAGGAGCTGGACTCCATGATCCTTGTGGGTCCCTTCCAACTCAGCATATTCTGTGATTTTAATGCCTTTTTTTCATTAAAAAAGGAGATTAATTCTGTCCCCTGGACATTTAAGACACAGGAACTGTTTGCAAGGTTCAGTGCCATTCTGACAACCTGCTCAGAACTCACCTGCAGGACATTGTCTCCATCTGCATCCAGAGGTGCCTGAGCCAGTTTGATGATGAAGACGCTGTGGGAGCGGCTGGACTCACGGTTCAGCTGCGTGTTGGCAATGCGCCTCTTCTTCTGCCCTAAACCAACCCCAGGCTCAAATCACAACCCCCAAAACACTGCCCTAAACCAACCCCAGGCTCAAATCACAACCCCCCAAAACACTGCCCTAAACCAACCTCAACCCCAAATCACAAACCCCAAAACACTGCCCTAAACCAACTTCAACCCCAAATCATAATCTCCCCAAAACACTGCCCTAAACCAAGCCCAGGCACAAATCACAACCCCCAAAACACTGCCCTAAACCAACCCCAAATCATAATGCCCCCCACACACTGCCCTAAACCAACCCCAACTCACAAATCCCCCCCAAACACTGCTTCATTCAAGAGCTACCACCTGGCAAAGCCAACCCTGCTCTCAGGGGAGTGGGAAGGATTTCACAGCTGTTGAAGGAATGGCCTGAGGGGAAGGAGGGAAGGGTTTGGTGGGATATGGGAAGGAATTCTTCAGTATAAGGGTGGTGAGACACAGGCTGCCCAGGGAGGTTGTGGATTCCACACCCCTGGAAGTGCTCACAGCCAGGTTGGGTGGGACTTAGAGCAACCTGGGCTAGTGGAAGGTGTCCCTGCCCATGGCATGGAGTGGGACTGGACGATGTTTAAGCTTCTTCTGACCCAAAGCATTCCCAGATTCTGTGACCTGCAGAAGATTTACCTCTCCAAAACACTTCAAAAGCTTCCTCTGTGGATTTCACCTCCACTTCTGTGCACCCCGTGACATACATGTTGTGGTTCTGGTCCTCCCGAAGAATTTTGGACTGTGGAGGTCTTTGGCACAGGGGGAATCAAAGAGACAAACAAACAAACCAACCCATTAGAGTGGAGTTTTCTGGAAAACATTGTCAAATTTTGTTCAAGTGCAAAATTCACAGCGAATGTGTCAATCATGTATACAGAGGATGGAAGAGGAAACACAAGTACAGGGACACACAGCCAGCCAGGATTAGTGACACTTCAGCTCCTGCTTTAATTGAGCAGCTACTTTTAATTGCAGTTTCTATTGCTTTGGTGGCAGCTACTGCTTTTCTACATGCACACAGAAGCAATGGGGCTTTGACAGCACTCAGGATTTGCTAGGAAAGCAAGAAGAGACAGGGAATCAATCTATTTTCTGCTTCTACTGAAGACAAATGGCACTTTTCAATAGTGGGAATAATATGCTGTGCACATACATAAGGTCTCCATTTCGCACAGGGGTGTTGCAATTGTTCCACCTACCAAAAAAACAGGGTTAAACAGATTAAGTCATTCAAGTTTGTGCCTAAAATCTTTCCACATATAACACACTGCAGCTTCCAGAAAGAGAAATAAGCCAAGATTCTTCCTAGGCTGGTTTCTGGGCAGAAGCACAATACTAAACTAATGTAATTGTTTCAAAAGCCTTCACAGACATTCAATCCCTTTTCAAATCACTACCCTGGAGACAGCTCTTGATGTTTGAGACAGAGCCTGCTTTGCTCTAGTTAAGTCTTTGTAAATCAGCCAACTCTTTAATTAACACATGTACTGATGGGCTACTTGAATGGGTTTAGAATTTAAATAAATGTATTCAAAGTCTAATTTGCAGATTTTTTTTTTCCCTGCTGGTGTCAAGGTTTATGAATTTTAGAATCAGCCGAGTCCACACACCTTTGAAAAATATCCATCATTTCATTTATGAGACAATTCGGTGTTGGCTGTGTGGAAATTGCTGCCGTCAGGTGAAATCACGTGCAAATTTGAATGAACTACAGAGCAACAAAGCAGCATTTTTCACCCAATACTCTGTTTCCAGGGCAAAAAAAGGTCAGCTATGGAATGGCTTGCTTCAAGCTGCAGTCACCTGCTAGGAACAGTGCTCAGAACAGCAGCAATAGGTTTAGGATCTCAGTGGGATACAACACACTGCCCACCAAATTAAGTATTTGCTTACTAATGTCCTGTTCTAATGAGGAAGGGAGCACCAGTACTTGGCTCTCTTCAATATTCCTGCCTGCACTCCTCTGCTATCACCTTTCCATGGGGTTTTTTAAGGATTCTTGTGAATTGAGCCAGACTCACCAAGACTACAACCACAAAGACACGCTGGAGCTCCTGCAAAAGCCTAAGTGCAGCAGGAATACCGGGATTCCCCAACTCACTTGGGTTTGATGGGCTCAAAGGGAGCCTCCTCCAAGAGGTCATAGATGTAGTTGTTGTAGATCTCAATGTAGGACACAAAGACACTGTACACATTGTCCTCATCCACCTCCTCCACCTTGCAGTGATCCTGGACAGTGATCATGTCAGCAAATTCGGGGTCTATGTGTCGCCTGTGCAGGGAAGAGGCAAATCTGCAGCACTGCTGGGTGGAAATGCTCAATATTCTGCAAAATATTGGGATTCCTGGGCTGCCCTGGGCAGGGCCAGGAGTTGGACTGCAATGATCCCTGTGGATCCCTTCCAAGTCAGGACACTGTGTGATCCTGTGAAAATATCTCCAAGCTGAACTCCATAGTTTTCCTCCTCACAGTCACAGCATTTTATCATGAAAATAAACTTCTGTTGCCTGATTCTAAGGCTTCTGATCTAAATAATTATGCACTTGCTCAACCCCCATGAAATGCATTCACTCTCCATTAATATTTTATTAATCAATAGGAATATCCCACCACATGGGAGGGGGTTGGAATGAGACGATCTTTAATGTCCCTCCCAACCCAAACCCCTCCAGGATTCTATGATTTCTCTTCCATTTCTTTAAGGGAAGGATAAAACCACCCAGCTAAGTTAAAACCACACAAACAGAACAGCATTTATAGTAAGCCAATTCCCTTTGAGTGTTCCAACAGGCACTTACTTCCCAGATGGAGTTTTTGGGACAGGCAGGGCCTCTCTCCTCTGCCGCTCTAAGAGAGCATCCACCTCGCTCTGAACATCCACACCGTTCTTGTCGTCCAGCTTAAACACCTGAGCAGGAAGGTGAGACAAGAAAAATGACAAATATTCAGCTGGTGGCCAGCAAAACTAATTATGTGATCAAGCTGGCAACTGCTTAATTTGAATTAATGCCATGCCCCTCACTAGCACTTGATCTGCTGGTTAATGCCAAATAGATCTGACAGAAAACAGGTATTTCCAACATCACAATATTTCATAAAAGCTCCCAAGGAAGAGACTTCCAGAATTATTTAAGTATATTTAGATACTAAAAATGCAGAGCAGTTTGACCAAGAGAAAAGCCTCATATCTCTGTTATTTAGTCCATGCTTTGGTGTAGCTGACAAAGGTGGTGATCAGAGGTTGGACTCATGATCTTGGAGATCTTTTCCAAGTTCAGCGATTCTGTGACTTTAGATAAGGTTTCCTGTGGCTTTTAGATCTTGTGGCTAATTCTCATTCCATAACTCAGAGAGCTTCCTCTTCTGTTTTTTCATTGTTTTTAAAGAGTTAATTAAAGAAGGAGGAGCAGTTTAAGGACAGCCAGATGATTAGATCATGAGATGTCCATCCAAGCTGCCTCCTTGGTTCTGCTCCTCCAGTCTCAAGGGGATGGGTTGTTTTGGTTGGTCTCTCTTTCAAACACTGCAGTCCCAGGACAGATTTATTTTGAACCCTTATCTGGGGATTTGGGGCTGTTACAGTGAGGAGACTTCAGTGTGAACCCACTCACAAATCTCTTGGCCTGGAAGGGTCCAATGCTGTTGAAGATCATGTCCAGACACCGTGGGAGGAGCCCTCCATCCCCAGGAGATCCCGTCATGGTGTGGGTCTTTCCACTGCCTGTCACTCCATAGGTGAAGAGGAGACCTGGAGGGATGGGAAAGGTGTGGAATCAAATGGATTTGGGAAAATCCATTGCTCCTTTCAAACAGTCAGTGATTCCAGCCCACCAAAAGCGTCTGCAGCTCTAACTGATCACCCCAACAGCCAGAATTTCCCATTGTCCTCTCCAGAGGAGTGCACTTGGAAGCCAAAACCGGAATGTTACTGAGGAGTCTGACACACAGCAGGCACTGTGGCATCAGTGGGAGGGTGGGCAGGCCCTGGCACAGGGTGCCCAGAGAAGCTGTGGCTGCCCCTGGATCTCTGGAAGTACCTAAGGCCAGGTAGGACAGGGCTTGGAGCAACCTGGGCTAGTAGGAGGTGTCCCTGCCCGTGGCAGGGGGGGGCACTGGATAAGCTTTGTGGTCCCTTCCAACCCAAACCATTCCAGGATTCTGTGCCCAAACCAAGTCCAGGAGATCAAACCCCACAAACTGATTTCTGCAGTCAGTTCTTAGGTGGACAATTCATCCCTTTCTGCAGAAAAAAAAAAGCTTCTCCTGTTCATCTTGCCCAAAAAGATCAGACCTTGACACAATTAACATGCAAATCATAACAAAAATAAATAGCTTTAGAAGTAAGAGCTCCCAAGGATGTTGTGTGAGGAGCTGAACCACAATTCCAAAGCAAACAAGATGTACATTTGTACCTTGAGAAGATAAGAAACCTTGAGAGCCACGAAAGCATGACCATGGCTGGAGGATGGGCAGGGCAGTGGCCCAGGCCAAGAGGTGCTCACCGTTTTTACCCCGGATCAGATCCTCCACCAGAGGCTTGGCCACCACGTCAAAAAGCTCCTTCTGAACCACCAGGGTGCCAAAGACCTCCTTAAAGGAATACTGCGTCTGCCAAGAGAGGAGACACCACCCTGACCCCTCACAGTCCACGGCCAGGAGTCCATTGCTTCCAGACATCCATGGCTGACCCCTTAGAACACACCCCACAGCTGAGCAGAACACTTAAACTTGGCTTTAGGATTAAACCAGTTTGAACAGGGGTTGGTCCGGCATAACTGTTCTGAGAGCAAATGTGAAGAGCAGCAACAGCCTTGCTTCCCAGAGCTTCAGGCCAGACATCACCAGAATCCCACTGGCCACTCAATTTACAGCTTGAAGGTCCCGTGAGCTCCCACCATAATCCACACAGACTCATGGCAGGGGGTGGAACAGGATGGGCTTTAAGGTCCCTTCCAACCCCAACCATTCCAGGATTCCATGATTCTATTTCTTTTTCTTGTCTTAGAAACTCCATGACTTTGTTTCACTTGCAGTCCCAGCATTGTTTTGGGATATCCCAGTTAATTCTGTCCTAAAGTGCTCTGACTCCTCATTCTGCACCATCTGCACAGAGTATATGTAAATACATATATATGTTATATCCATATATATATATATAATAATGTGGGGTTTACAACTGCCTTCTTTCCATTAGTCCTGCATGAAAAATATCCTTTAAGCAGCCTCAACGTTCCCCAGCTTTGTTTTTGTTCCTTCCACCCTGCAGAAGCCTCTCCCTCTATGGATTATATATTTTAATCTAAGGAAATGGTGCATTTTTGCTCTGCTTGGGTTTGAAAAATAAAACTCTGATTTTGCACTCTGCAAGAGTCCCACAAGCCAGGGGGAAATAATGGAATCATGGAATGGTTTGAAGGGACTTTAAAGATTATCTCGTCCCACCCTTTGCCATGGGCAGAGACACCTTCCACTGTCCCAGGTGGCTCCAAGGCCTGTCCAGCGTGGCCTTGGGCACTTCCAGGGGTGGGGCAGCCGCAGCTTCCCGGGGTGAATTCCCGGCTCGGTTACCTCGCGGTACTCCCCATTGCGGAACACGCGGTAGCCCTCGGGGGGGTGGATCTGCACCGTGGTCTCGTTGATCACCTCGATGCAGCACTCCTGGTCTGCGCGGCACAGCGGCCGCACCCGGCAGTACACCTGGGGCAAGGGCAGGGGGACGGTCATGGGGACGGTCAGGGGGAAGGAGGGAGGGAGGGATGGCCGGCCAGCCGAGCCCCCCGCACTCACCCCCACAGGGTCCTTCAGCGTCGGGTTCGTGGGTTTCCTCGGCCTCCGAGGGGTCTTGGTCCTACTGCGGGAAGAGGAGAACAGGCAGGGGCCGGGAACAATGAGAGGGGCACAGAATAGGGGGGAATGGGGGGAAACCGGGGGGAAAGAGGGGGGAGAGACCCGGGAGGGGGCGAAGAACCACGAGGGGAACGGGGGATTCCTGAGGGAGGGAATCCCGAGGAGAGAGCGGGGGATCCAGAGGGGAGCAAGGGGGGGGGATCCCCGAGGGGAGAGCGGGGGGGGGATCCCTGAGGGGATTGGGGGGGATCCCCGAGGGGAGCAAGGAGGGGGATCCCTGAGGGGAGCAAGGGGAGATCCCCGAGGGAGGCCCCGCCGCCCCTGACACGCCGGCCCCACCCCGGGAGGAAGCCAGCCCGCCGCCCGGCCCCGTGCCGGCCACGCCGCCCCGCTCCCCCCGGCCGGGCAGGGGCTGTGAGCGCCTTACGCCGCCTTCATGTCGCGGGGGCCCTGCGGAGGTCACGACAGGCCCGGGGGTCGCGATCGGGGCCGAGCCGCGGCCGCGCGCCCGCCGCCGTTCAAATCCGACCAATCGGCGCTCACGCTCGCCGTGACGTCACCGCGCACCGCGTTGCCATGGCGACGGCGAGGGGCGCGGCCCGGGCCGCGGGCGCCCCCTGCTGGCCCTGGGGCGGGGGGGGCAGCGCTGGAGGCCGCGGGTTCGAGTCCCGGCCCCGCCCGAGCCCGCCGGGACTCGTGGGTTTGATTTCTCTCCCCTTTTATCTCTTATTGATATTTTATCTCCCCACTGAACTGCCCTTTATCTCCTCCGTTCCCGGCTCGCGGGAAAAGGGCTGTAATCCAGCCAGCTCGCAGTGCCAGCAATTCCCCTGCTCAGGGAGGTAAATCCTCACTCAGGGAATTCCTGAACTAAACCCTCAGTCAGGGAATTCCTGCATTAAACCCTCAATCAGGGTATTCCTGAATTAAACCCTCAATCAGGGTATTCCTGAATTAAACCCTCAGTCAGGGAATTCCTGAATTAAATCCTTAATCAGGGAATTCCTGCATTAAACCCTCAGTCAGGGTATTCCTGAATTAAACCCTCAATCAGGGAATTCCTGAATTAAACCCTCACTCAGACTGTTCCTGAATTAAAACCCTCACTTAGGGAATTCCTAAATTAAACCCTCACTCAGGGAATTCCTGAATTAAACCCTGGGTCAGGGAATGTCCCCGGCTCCTCCCCTGCTCCAGGTGAGCATTCCCAGCTCTCCCAGCCTGATGGACATTCCCTGCCCTTTGTTTGGGATTTGCCCTTTGGGTTGGGCACACACACACCAAACCTGCTCCCGCCAACAAATACCCTGTTTATGGACTCCTAACAACAGGACACAGGGGTTTTATTCCCTCTGTGAAGAGAATTTCACACATTAAATACATTTCCCTGTCCAGCTGAGGCAGAAATTTGGCTGCCTGGGGATCCAGCATCGCCCATTCCATGCCCAAAGCATCCAGAGGGATCACGGTGTTCCAGATCCCAGGCTTCTGGTTTTTAATGCAGTTTTCCTGCAATAAATCCCCCCTGAAGTAGGACCAGAATCCCCCAGCTCAAAAGTTAAATGACCTATAAAAGCTGGGCAATGATTGCTGTGGATTTTCCAGGCTCTCTGGTCATGTCCTGCAGGCAGAGCCGGATTCCTCCCCAGTAAACACTTCCCAAGGTGAATAAGCCTCGTAATTATCAGCAATTATCTCCCAAGAGATTAATTTTCCCAGCCATATCCTTATCAAACTGAACAAACCAGGTTAGCATCGATGAGTGGTTTATATTAGTTTTCTCCTTTAATGCAATAAACCTGTTGAATAAACAATTCCATTCCAGTGCTTATAAATATCCCTCTAACTCTTGGTCAGCTTTCAAAACAAAGGATTTCTTTATTCCATATTTAACCACGTTATCCCATATTTAATGAGCTGTTGGGTTGTCACTCCAAAGTGCATCAGTTCTACCTTGGTAGAGGAATTGAAACATTAATTAAACACCCGTATGATTATCAGGGAGCTTGATAATATTCCCTAGAAGTGTTGCTTGTTCCTGAAGGAAAATCCAAGGGGATTTTCCCTGGATTCCTGGAGCCACCACCTGAGCTCTCCTTCACCTGGACCAGGCTCAGACTTCCTGGAAAATGCAGAAGCAGCAAGAAAGGAAAGCAAGGAGCAACGGCAGGAGCAGAGGGATAACTCTGGGAATGCTTTAAAATCCCAGGGTTTGAGCCCTTGTCATTTAATCCATCAGCTGTCCCAAATCCCACCTTTCTCCAGCATCTCTGCACTGCTCTGCTGGTGGCTCATCCTCCTGGACACCCCCATCCCAATCCCTCATCCCAGAAAACCTTCTCAAACATCATCCCACATGAGTGACCCCAAAACCAGAGAGGTTTGGCTCTCCCATGCCCCACTCTCAGTCCAAGGGGCCGTCCAGCCCCGCATCCCTCCTCCAGAAACACCCAGGAGAGCATGGAATTGCATCACCCATGTGGAAACTCAGCTTTCCCATGGGAATTCTTTTCCTATGCGCCAGAATTAGACCCAAAGCCAGCTATTCTGGAGGAACACCCCACGGAAGCTCTTCTGGAATCACTTTTTCCAGCTGCTGAGGAAAAGTAGCTGAATTTCAACCGGAGGCAAACTCAGATCCCTCAATCCCACGTCTGTCAGGCACTTGGGTTGAGTGGAAGGCTGTGTAAGGCAGATATTTAAGGCTTTAAATTCCAAAGTAATGCCACTTGGAAGGTGAGAACAGGAGTTGAGGAGCCCTCGTGCCTTCCCAGGAGTGGTGACCATCGCCCCAAACCCGTGCCATGGGTGTCACCACATTCATTCCCTTCCCTCCCTAAGGCAGGCCTGGTGAATCCCTATTGCTTTGGGAAGAGGGAGCGCTCCTGTCCCTTTTTCCCCATAAAATTAAGGCTTTTTTCACCCCCATCCTCTGAACAGCCGCTCCTTTGAAAGCGTCTCCGAACCCGTTTGCAGCGTTAAAGCTCAGCGGATAAGCCAGGGCAGCTCCTCGAGCCCTTGAGGAACTCACACATAAATCTTGGAGCCAACAGCCTGCCCCTGGAGCAGCAGGAATGTCACCCAGGCCCCCATCCTAGTGCCCGTGGGGCTTCTCCCTGTGCAGAGGCTCCGGGGCGAGGCGCAGGGACACGGAGCAGAGCCCGATGACAGCCAAGCTCCCAGCCACGCCGAGCCCCATGGAGCACAGGGTCTGCAGGCAGGAGGGAAGCAGGACCTGGCCGTGCCTCTCAGCCATGTCCAGCATGATGGCTTCCATCTGGAAGTGTGTCCCCAGGATCCCGCACACGTGGAAAACTTGGTGGCTGTGCCCTGCAAGGAATTATGGCGTGCTGAAACAGGAGCCCACAGGTCAAAGACACCCCAGAGTACAAAGACAACCCAAAATACAAAGACCCCAAAAGACAGAGATACCCCAAAACAGAAGGAAGGGATAAAACACTCAAGGAACTCCTTGGAAATTCAGCTTGTCCAGAGAAGCTGTGGCTGCTCCATCCCTGGAATGTCCAAGGCCAGGTTGGACAGGGTTTGGAGCAACCTGGGCTAGTGGAAGGTGTCCCTGCCCATGGCAGGGGGTGGGATGGGATGAGCTTTCAGGTCCCTTCCCACCCAAACCATTCCAGGATTCTGTGATTCATTCAAACTCTCTCCACACACTCCATCCATCGCCTTTAAATATTTATTCTGCTAATTCCTGTGGCTTTTATCATCAGACACAGAGCTCTTCCTTCCCAAAGTGCAGCTGGCTGGGATGGGAATGAGGGGTGTGTTTGTGCTGCAGTCCTGGCACAGGGATGTGCTCAGAGCTCTGTGCTTGTCCAGAACTGGGAAAACCCCGATGTGTCCAGGCCATCCCATCCCATCCCATCCCATCCCATCCCATCCCATCCCATCCCATCCCAGCTCCTTGTGGCTGCTCCTGCTGCCCCAGCTGGGAGTTATCCCATGAGAAATGAGCATTTTGTGGCCGTGAAACCTCCCATGGAAGACTTGGGAAGCGACACACTTGCACACAAAACACCCCCCAAATATCCCACCATATATCCGAGGCACGGCTGTGTCCCGCCTATAGAACTCCCTTCCACATTTCCAGCAGGGAACACACCACATCCCCTGGGAGTCAGCCCCACTGAAGGAGCTTTGTCCCGGAATTCCCGAGGGGAAACACTCACCGATGTAGTCGAAGGTGCCCGGGGCCCAGCGCTCGGGCAGGTGGGTGGCGAAGATGAAGCAGGTGAGGAAGGCCCAGCCCGTGTGGCTGCAGTGGAGCAGGATGGAGCCATCCAGGCATTCCCCCCGG
Organism: Margarornis squamiger; assembly: GCA_035222235.1. Lineage (NCBI taxonomy): Eukaryota > Metazoa > Chordata > Aves > Passeriformes > Furnariidae > Margarornis > Margarornis squamiger. The sequence continues at coordinate 1,421,291 of JAWWTY010000016.1, forward strand.
GCACAGCAGTACAGCTGCAACAGCACAGGGCAGAAATCATTCCCTGCACCCCAATCCCTCTGGCTGCCCACCATGAGAAGGGGACAAATCATTCCCTGCATCCCCAATCCCTCTGGCTGCCCACCAGTGAGAAGGGCAGAAATCATTCCCTGCACCCCAATCCCTCAGGCTGCCTCCACCCAGGGTGCAGGACCCCACACTCAATCCCACACCCACCACCTCCATCCGTGCAGATCCCAGCCCTGCATCCCTGTCCTTCCACCCCAATGCATCCAAATTCCCCCCCTGCTCCAGTTTAGCCTGGAAAAGGCACTTTGCAGCTTCCAAAGGCAGGAATTTTCCATGCAAATCCCAGCCCTGCATCCCTGTCCTTCCACCCCAGTGCAGCCAAATTCCCACCCTGCTCCAGCTGAGCTACTGGAAAAGGCACTTTGCAGCTTCCAAAGGCAGGAATTTTCCAGCCGGGGCGCTTTGAAGTGGAAGGATCTGCCTGTCAATGGGTGCAGGAAAAAATACCCGGGTCTCTTTTCCTGCCGGAGTTTGTTTGCCTTTTCAAAGCTAAAGCCTGGCCTGTTTTCCCAAAGATTTTCAGCGGAGGCAGCTGCTGTTGGCAGCCCTGCAGCAAGGGCAGGCTCGGGGTGCCAGGGCTACAGACCCTGTAGAAGAGGGGCATGCTGTCGAACAGGTACGGGTACACGAAGGCCAGCGTGCGGGACGCCTTGCTGAGCAGGGGCCTCTCCAGCTCCAGGAACCTGCAGGGAACACACATGGAATTCCACATGGCACTGCCACGGGATTGCTGCGGGCTCTGCGTGCCCACACATCTCCCCAGGGATGGGGGACATTGGGATCATGGGATGGTTGGGGTTGGAAGGGACATTAAGGGTCGTCCATGGGCAGGGACACCTTCCACCAGCCCAGGTTGCTCCAAGCCCCATCCAACCTGGCCTTGGACACTTCCAGGGATCCAGGGGCAGCCACAGCTTCTCTAGGCACCCTGTGCCAGGGCTGCCCACCCTCCCAGGGAAGGATTCCCTCCCAATATGCCATCCATCCCTCCTCTCTGGCAGTTTAAATCCACGGAGGACGGTGAAGGTGCCTCTGCTCTCCTGTTGTGTTTTCCTCGGTGATGAAGCTCAGCCCAAGCCCTGCCCAGGGTGTGGTGTCTGAGCTGCTCCCACTGCAGTGCTGTGATGGGAAGGAGCTGGAACAGGAGCAGGAGGAGCAGGAGCAGGAGCAGGAGCAGGAGCAGGAGCAGGAGCAGGAGCAGGAGCAGGAGCAGGAGCAGCAGTGCCTCGGCAGGTCCCTCCCTGCTCCTTGCACCACCTCCCATTGCACAACTCCCCCTGGGTCCACTCCCATCCAACCCCCACTTGGAGAGCCTGCTCTGACTCAGCCAAGGTGATGCCAAAGGGAATTCCTGCGGTGGGAAATGGGGTGGCCCCATTGGGGTCTCAAGGACACCCTTCCCTCCCACCAGGGGTCCACCAGCAGCTTTACTGGGCCATACTGGGCTGGTACCTGCGGTGTTCCTGCTCACCCAGGTTTGATGACCTTTTAAAATTTTTAGCTTATATTTGATGGATTTACCTCAGGAAAATGATGAAGACAAGAATTCCCCTAATGAAAATGATGGAGACAACAAGAATTCCTGCTCTCTCCCGTCCCCAGGGTTGGTTTCCACGTACCTGTACTTACAGTTTGGAGTGGAAGGGATGCTGACAATTAAATTGGCGGATCAAGGAATTTTTTTAACCAATCCAAATTACTCTGGAACTGATCCCAAGTTGCTGATGCTTCCCAGGGCATCTCCGAGTGGGAAGCACCAGGATTAGCACATGGTCAGTGAGTCTTGTTTGCTAAACCCACCTAATGAGACTCCAAAGAGATGCACGAGACAGAAATAAGAGAGGGAAAGAGAGAAAAAGAAGGAGAAAGAAATGAGGAATATTTGGAAAAAATATCAAGCCCCGGGTGGCATCATCTGCCAAGTGATCCAAGAGATCCCTGAGCTTGTGGTTATGCTCTGTAATGCCAAGGATGTCCAAATCTTCCATCCTGGCAGTCACTCCAGGGATAAAATCACAAACCAGCAGGTGAGGAAACCCTCCCATACCCAACAGACACTTCACTGAGCTGAATTTGCAGGATCCATGAGGAATATCGAGAGCTCAGTGCTCTCCCTGTCAGAAAACATGGGGATGCTCAGCTGCATCCCACCCTTCCACACTGGGATTATCCCTGTGGGATTTGCCAGACACCCCAAAGTACAAAGGCAACAGAAAACACAAAGAAACACAAAATACAAAGACCCAAAATTACAAGGACAACCCAAAATACAAAGACCCCAAACATAAAAAGAACCCAAAATACAAAGAAACACCAAATACTATGAAATCCAAAACACAAAGACTCCAAAACACAGATGCCCCAAACCAGGAGGAAGGGACAATGCCAAAGGATCCACCACTTGGGAATGCAGGAATTGCACATTTTGCAAACAGTGAGATCCACGAGTGCCTCCCAAAGAGCCCTCAGGGATCCACCAGGAATGAAATAAAAACTGACCCAGTGAAACCCAGCACAGCTTGGACCCAGCTCTGGGAGTCAGACCCAGGGATCAGACATTGCAGATATTCCAGACAAATGGCCTAATGCCATCCAGGAACAAACCATGGCACACACAACACTGCTCATGCTTGGAAAGGGATCCCAGGGCTGGGAGAGTCCTCCTGGCACACAGGGACACTCCCACATGGGCACCACCCGAAAACATCATGGAGGGCTTTGCACTGCCAGAGAGGAGGGTTAGGTGGGATATTGGGAAGGAATTGCTCCCTAGGAGGGTGGGCAGCCCTGGCACAGGGTGCCCAGAGAAGCTGTGGCTGCCCCTGCATCCCTGGAAGTGTCCAAGGCCAGGCTGGAGCAACCTGGGCTAGTGGAAGGTGTCCCTGCCCATGGCAGGGGGTGGCACTGGGTGAGCTTTAAGGTCCCTTCCAACCCAAACCATTCTGGGATTCCATGAATGGACTTTTAGAAATTGAAGCTACTTCACTTTGCCTTTTTGATCACCCAACACCCCTAATGTCAACATGCAGCACATTTCCCAACCCAAGGGCTCTCCTTCCCCTTCCTGAACTTCAGCCTTGTACAACCCTTCATTGAACACCTTTATTACTAATGCTGATGACCAACAATGATTAATACTAATGTAATCCTCACCCCAACCATTCCTGCCCGTGCTGCAGCAGCCCCAGGAAAAGCAGGAGCTCACCTGGAGTAGCAGGACAGGCTGGTGCTGATGATGGTGTTGAGCACGGCCACGGGGACATAGCAGTGGTGGAACGTGGTGCCCACCCATTCCAGGGGGAACACATAGGCTGAGTAGGCCAGAGCAGACCCTGGGAGCACAGCAGGAGCCTGGTTAGTTCCACGTCCTGCTGGACCCTCCTCATCCTCCTGGGCACAGCTGGGAACCTTTGGATTGGGAACTCTCTGAGAGGGAGACGGGATGGAGGTGGAAGAGGGAGCAGCAGGAGGACACAGCTCCTGCAGACAGCATTCCAGAGGAATGGAGGTGCCTGGAGCCACGGGGAGACCCTGGATGGTGCTGCTGCTCACCCTGGGCTTGCTCCAGTGAGGCACCACCAACCTCACTGACACCATTTGCCCTAAATGTGGGGCTTTTTCCTTAATTCATTTCCCCAAAGCCCAGCGAGCGTCACAGGGCCAGCCTGGCCCCACAGTATTGTCTGGGGTGGTGAAGCCCCTGAGATGCTCCGTGGTCCCTCCCAGGCATGAGGGGGGGCACAGGAGGAGCGGGGACTCCACACAAGCCTGGCTGTGGCCCTTGGGGACGGGGTCTAGAGTTGATTTTGGTGGTGCTGGTGGGCACTGCACACCATGACCATGAAGGTCTCTCCCACCCTGATATCTGCCTGCCCCACGGGGATGAGCTGGGAGGGCTCAGCCCTGTGCCCGGGGCGGAGCTGGGGGTGCCCCCCATGCCCCAAAGCCCCCTCCTCACCCAGGCTGTACATGCTGAGGGCGGCGTAGTCGAAGAAGTAGCAGATGTGGCGGGCGCGGGTGGACATGGTGCTGAAGGTGTGGGCACAGCTGGAGGCCAGCGGGTAGATGCAGCAGGTCAGCAGGTAGGCCAGGAGGGGCCAGGCGTGGGGGTCCTCCCGGCCCCCCGGGCCCCGCAGCCGCCCCACCAGCGTCCACACGAAGTAGCTGCGGGATGGAGGGAGGGATGGAGGTGAGGTCCCCCGTGGGACAGCCGGCACCCCCGGGCGCTGCAGAGCCCAGCGTGCCACCCACCAGGCAGGCAGGAAGTGCGTCCAGATGTTGAGGGTCTCGTTGGTCATCTGGAAGACGCTGAGCAGGCAGTCCGTGGCCGAGCTGCGCGGCGGGCGGTACCCAAAGAGGATGCCCTGCTCCCGGTAGCCCTGCGAGGAAGGAGCGGCACCGGGAGCGCTCAGAGGGACAGGGAGCAGGAGGAGGAGGAGGAGGAGGAGGAGGAGGAGGAGGAGGAGGAAGGGCTCCGGGTGTCCCACGTCCAGGAGGGGACCCGTCGTTCAGCACCCAGGACAGAGCCGTGACACCCCCCCAGCCCCTCCCGGAGGTGACCACCCCGCACCGCTCCTGGCCGTCCCCGGCGCAGACCCCCCGAGCCCCGGGGTTAGGGGGGCAAAGGCCCGGCTGACCTTGGGCACCTGGTGGATGCTGAGCAGCCGGGGCAGCTTGAGGCTCAGCATGGCTCGGGGCGCGCTCCGGCTCCGGCTCCGGCTCCGAGGGGCGATGCCGCTCCGCTTCCCTGGGGATGAGCCCGGCCGTGCCTCACATCCCTCCTGGCACAGCGCACACCCCGCCGGGCAGAGGCTGCCCTGGCACGGCCAAAGTGCTGCTCCCGCGGGCACGGGGGTGGCCTGGGGGGCACAAGCGTTCCTGGAGGGGTGGCACGGTGTTGCCAGCAGGGTCCCAAACGGCAAAGGGGGTTGCCATGGGATGGGCAGGGGAGAGGGCATCCATCCCGGCAGGGGGTGCTGGGATCCCTCCCCGTCCCCTGTACCCAAAAGGAGCAGGGGCACAAGGTCAGCACAGCCCAGTGCCCAATTCCCACGGGGACAGAGACTCCCCGTTATCCCAACAGAGCCAGGGGGGATGTGGGAACAGCACCCACAACCCAGGAGCACCTCGAGGTGCCGCTGGGAGCCCTGGGCACGGCAGGGGGCTGGGAAGGGGCTGGGGGTGCAGGACATCCCTCGGGGAGGGGACACAGTGTCCCAGGCAGCTCCCGGGCTGGGTCAGCTTTCCCACTCCCCAGGGAACATCCCAGCACATGGAGCAGCTCCAGCTCTTACCCACTGCTGGCTTTGGCAGTGCCACCCCTCCTGCCTGTGCCTCCAGTCTGTAAAATAAAGGTGAAAAATCTCAATTATCTCTCGCTCCCTGTGCCAGGGGCTGCCTGGAGCAAGGGAAGGGAGCCCATGGCTCCGGGTGCTGGGTCAGGTTGGTCCCACAGGTATCCCAGGATCCAACCTAATCCAACCCTCTGCTCCCCCAGGATCCTGAGAGGTGTCCAAGCCCTCCAGCCCATGGAGCCACAAGGAAGAACCTTCGCAGAGCTGCTCCTGGGCTGGCATTCCAGCCACCTCAGCCACCTGGAACTTCCCACTGGGGCATGCTGGGATCCAGCCTTTGGCACACATCACCCGTGCTGCAGAGCCAGCTCCAAATAACCCCCTTTGCTGCCCTGTGCCAACCCCTGGCACTTCCCTTCGTCTTCCCCTGCCCTTCCTCCCCTCCCATACTCTACCTCTCCCTTCAGCCCGGCAGCTCCAGTGAGAAGCAGCACCAGGAAAATGCCCTGGGCCAGCGGGAGGGGCTGGGAGAGGGAGGTGGCTGGAGGTGGTGAAGGGAGGGAAAAAATTAACGAGGCAAGGGAGCAATAAACCGACATAAAATAAAACTGGCAATGCCCTTGGTTAAAGATTAGACTTAAAACAGGAGCTTTTTCTGGGCTGTTGAACTCCAAACGTGCTGCCTCAAAGCACTGTGGAATCTGCATTCCCCTGGGATCCCACTGGAAACAGGACCCGAGTCCTACAGTGGTTCCAGAGCTGCTCACAGGCCAAGAGAGCTCAGCCTGGAGAAGAGAAGGTTCCAGGGAGACCTTGGAGCACCTTCCAGTGCCTAAAGGGGCTCCAGGAGAGCTGGGGAGGGACTGGGGACACCCCCAAGGGTGGACTGGAGGGATGGGACAAGGGGGAACAACTTCCTACTGCCAAAGGACAGGATTAAGTGGGATATTGGGAAAGAATTCTTCTCTGGGAGGGTGGGCAGGCCCTGGCACAGGGTGCCCAGAGAAGCTGTGGCTGCCCCTGGATCTCTGGAAGTGTCCAAGGCCAGGTTGGAGCCACCTGGGCTAGTGGGAGGTGTCCCTGCCCATGGCAGGAGGTGGGACTGGAGGGGCTTTAATGTCCCTTCCAACCCAAACCATTCTGGAATTCCGAGACTCTGTGACCCAGCTGGAGGGCAGGGGGGAAGGCTGCCCTTGGATATTTGGGATATTTGCATCCCCAGCCACCCAGGGCAGCCCAGCCCAGGGCTCTGCCTCTGCCCGTCCCCACCGCGACTGGTACAAACACAAACGAGGGCGATGATGGGACGGAACGAAAATAATGTCAATAATGTCCCTTATCTCGGTGAAGCCGCAAAAGCCCTTCCAGAGGCACGAGCTCTCCCCGAAACATGAGCCCGTCCAAAGGCACGAGCTCTTCCAGAGGCACGCTGTGTGCACGGAGCCCTGGGACGGGAGCCCCGAGCCGGGAGCCCCCGGCCAAGCCCCAGCCCCAGGCGGGCTCCAGCCCGGCTTGGAGCACCCCGCTCGGCTGCTCCGGGAAGCAGGCGGGAAGCTCCGGCCCTGCCTCAACCAAGAATTTGTGTTTTTAAGAGCAAAATGAGTCACCGGAGCTGCGGGCGCAGCAGCAGCGGGCACACCCTGCAGGGCCGTGTTTCCCTCCTCCTTCGGCTCCCTGTTCCCCCCGGGGAGCCGGGACTGGGAGCAGGGATGGGGGCGCGCCGGGGCCGGGACCTCTGCGAGTCACCTCCGTGCCAAGGGCGGGGGACAAACGCTGCGGGCTCACCCAGCTGGTGCAACACACCTCCTCCTTCCTCCTTCCTCCTTCTCCTTTTTCTTTTCCTCCTCCTCCTCCCTGTTGTCCCCCCGCAGCCTCACGGGGATGTCCCGGCACTGGCACTGCAGCTCCAGCCCGGGAGCGCTTGGTTAGTGGCACATTTACCGGGGGAATTTTCCCACCTGGCACCACTTCCACTCTCCCTGGAGAGAGGAGCCTTGACATGTCCCTGTCACCCTTCTTTGCCTCATACACAGGGCTTGGAGCGGGGCTGGGGCAGCTTTGGCACAGCCCTCCCCATGGCACAGCTCTCCCTATGGCACAGCTCTCCTTGGCACATCCCTCCCCGTGGCACATTCCTCCCCACGGCACAGCTCTCTCCATGGCACAGCTCTCTCCATGGCACAGCTCTCCTTGGCAAATCCCTCCCCATAGGATATACCCCCATGGCACATCCCTCCCTATGGCAAAGCTCCCTATGGCCCATCCCTCCCCATGGCACATCCCCCCATGGCACACCCCTTCACATGGCACACCCCTTCCCATGGCACAGCTTTCCCCATGGCACAGCTCTCCCCATGGCACAGCTCTCCCCATGGCACATCCCTGCCCATGGCACATCCCTCCCCATGGCACATGCCCCCATGGCACATCCCTCCCTATGGCACATTCCTCCCCATGGCACATCCCTGCCCATGACACATCCCTGCCCATGACACATGCCCCCATGGCACAGCTCTCTCCATGGCACAGCTCTCCCCATGGCACATCTCTCCCCATGGCACATGCCCCCACGGCACAGCTCTCTCCATGGCACAGCTCTCCCCATGGCACATCCCTGCCCCTGGCACATCCCTCCCCTCCAGCCCCGGCCGGTGCCTTTCAGTGGAAGGGAATATTTTAGCGGTTAATAATTAGCTGCGCTGACTTTGTGGCTCCCTGAAGGAGAGCGAGGGGAGCTGAGCTGGAAATGCCCGGCCGTGCTCCCGGCCCGGCGTCAGCAGCACGGGACACGCCAAGACCTTGCCCAGCAGCACAACAGAGGCTTTGTAGGAGGTTGTTGTCGCTGCCGGACCCGCCGGGCTCCGGGACGAGCCGCGGCTCGGGGCGCTCGCAGGAGCTCCAGCCTTTCCAAAGCCCGCACACGCTGCGGGGATGTGGCAGAGCCGGCTCTCCCACCGCCCTCCGCGGGGGATGGACGTGTCCCAGCGCCCCATCCCGCTCCCAAACCCTGCCGAGTGAAACTTCCCCGCATCCCAAAGAGCCACGGGCAGCCGGAGCCGTGGGAGGGCACGGAACGCTCAGCCCGTTCCCAGCCCCGCCAGCTCCTGCCCACGACGCCTTTCCAGAGGTGTGGCACACATTGCCTGGCTCCCGACACGGAGCCGGGGGCCACCTGGTGCCGGGCACAGCCCGGGCATCCGTCGGGCACAGCGGGGAAGGCGGGGCGGGCGGTACTCACGGCGCGGAGCGGGCGGTGGGAGCCGCGGCGGCCGGCGCTGCCTCCGCTCTCCCGGCTTACTGCTGTGTGTACCAACACAGCCCACATGGGCCGGCCGGGGCGGCGGCGGCAGCGGCGGAGCGGCTTTCCCCGGGGCAGGATGCGGCGGGGAGGCAGGAGGCAGCCGGCCGGGAGGACCCCGCGGCCCGGCAGCGCTGGGGCAGAGCCCGCTCCCGGCTGAGCGGCGAATTAATTGCGGCTCGTCTTGGAGGGCAACAGGAAAAAGGCAACGAAATCCAACCGGAAATAACTGCGGCCAAACGCTCGCCGATGGCTCTGGGTTAGTTCGGCCGCGCTGCGAGGAAGTGGAATAAGGGCAGGAAAAAATAGCGAGTCGCGGCCCTCGCCGCGCATCCCCAGCTCCCAGGGCCGCCGAAAACCCCGGCACTCGCGGAACGCTCCCCGGGGAGACGGGGAAGTTCCAACCCTCCCAGGGATGGAAGAGGGAGATGCTCATTCCCAGCTTATTCCCAGCTGGATGGAGGACCCCGGCCGGCCAGAGTGGGAGCCCCCGGCTGTCCCCACACCGGAGGAAAAGCCAGGACATTTCCTCTCCTGCTCCCCAAATCCACTGTTTCTCCCGGAGCCGCTGGAAATGGGTTTCACGAGGTTTGAGGAGCGGGAGATGGTGCAGGGATGGAGAAGGATCCTGGGCACGGCTCCTCCATTGCAAAGGAGCTGGAAGAACTGGAGCCCGGAGGAATGAGCTGCTGGACGGTCATTCCATCAGGGCTGGGGGATGCCCAGCACTGTCCTGCAATTTAATCCCCCAGGAAAGTCTCTTCCATCCCCTTCTGGGGGGTATCCCTCCCCTGCCGGCAGTGGGATACAGATTCCCCTCGGCCACAGCTTCCCAGGGCTCTGGGATCCCCATTCCCACCACGGGGGATGCTCCAGAGCCAAGATCCTGCCCCATTCCCAAGGCCTGAGCTCACCGGGAGGCAGCTACGGGGCAGACACGGGGATTGCCACCAATGTACCAGGAATGGGCTCCTTAAGGAAGTGACCCCTGGAGAGAGAGAGATCCCACCAGCAAAACCCAAACCCCACAGCCTCAAACTCCCACAAAACTCATCCCTGGCAGCAAACCCGGGGGGATCTGACCCAGCAGGGATGAGCCAGGGATGGATGATGCTGGTGCTGCCAGTGCTTCCAGCTGGGTTTATGAACAGCCCTTTGATTGGGAAGAGGAAAGCCAGGCTGTCCCAGGCACCACAAGGAGAACAATTCCATCACAGTTCCTCCTCTCCTTGGATAACTGGGAGCTTCTGGATCACCCCCAGCTCCTGCAGCATTGGCAAATTGGCACAGAATTAGGATTTGCTGTGCTGTGTCACAGCCAGACACGTCGACTCCCAGGGGAATTGTCCCTGACTGATCTCCCCATGGTCCCCATCCCACAGGATCACGGGCCAGGGGAGGGAGAGCAGGGAGAAAACCCTCCCTCTCTGCCCACCCCACATTTCTGGCACTGAGTGTGTGTTTTGAACCATCTCCAGGCTCTTTTCCCCCCAAACCGGAGCCTGGGATGTGGATTGACTCCAGGATCCCCCTCACCTGCCCGGGTTTATGGGCTGCAGCCAGGGCTGGAAGGATGGAATTCTGCTCCTGCAGCAGCAGAAAGCTGAGAAAAGCTTTCAAATGACTCTGGATTATTTGATATGACCACAGCCACAATCCCAGCAATATCCCCTGGGGGTTGTGCCCGGCAGCAGCTCTGCCTGAGCCCCAGAGGGGAGGGTTTATCCCGAGTACTTCGACCTCCCACCTGAGAAAGGACCTTTTTCCCAGCCCTGGGAAACCTCCTGATTCCCAAACCAGCATTTTCAGTGCTTGGAAAGGCTGTGCCACCCCCCAGGTGCCTCCCAGGGAGTCATGGAATCACTAAGGTTGGAAAAGCCCCTTAAGAGCATCGAGTCCAAGCATCCCCCAGCACTGCCAAGGCCACCACTGGGCCGTGTCCCCAAGTGCCACACCCACATGCCCTTTAAAAGACTTTGTACAAAGAGTTCCAAACCAGTTTCAAACCGGTGGAAACTTCCCAGCACCAAGCGGCTGAAGCCCAGCAGCAAATCCTATTTTTTTGCAGGAAAACAGGAGTGGAGCTGCAGGCCAGCCATGGGATTGGAATGTCCCAGGGCTGGACACCAGCAGCCAGCATGGAGAGGCCAAGGAAGGGCTTCTGCTGGGAATTGTCCCCGGGGTCAAAGCCCTGGGAAGAGGCACTTGGAGTGGGGAAGCTCCCGGGGGCCCAGTTCAGCACCCAGAGGGACACGGGGTGCTGATGGAACATCCACACCCCTGGAAAGGTCCATACAGCCCAAAATTCGTGGGATTAACGTGGGATTGGGACACTGCAACAAATCCTGGGCAGCTCCACATGGTCCCTGCCTGGTCCCAGCTCAGCAGAGCTGCACCCCCAGCACTCTGCAGGGATTTGATCCATCCCTGGTTCCCCTCTGGGCTCCGCAGGGAGCACTGAGGTGACATTTCCCAGCTGGATGGACCCTGGAATGACGTGGAGTTTGCTGAGCTGTGGACAAACAGGACTCAGCAGGAGCTGCAGAGCCCACATTGCACCAGGAAAGCTCTGCCAGCCTGGGAGAGTCTGGGAAGAGATTAGGGATAGAAGCAGCTATTTAACATTCCAGAAGCACAAGGCATCCATGGGATGATCAGCTCCTTCCACCACGAACTGAGCAGCAAACACCCAAATCCATCACCAAGACAACACAGTTAAATCCACTCCCATTCTCAATCCTACGTTTTAACAAACTGCTGAGGAATGGAAATCAATATTCTCACCCAGGACTTGGGAGAGTCCTGGAATGCTTTATTTTGGAAGGGATCTTAAAGGCAATCTTGATCCCATTCCACCCCATGCCATGGGCAGGGACACTTTCCACTGTCCCAGGTTGCTCCAAGCCCCATTCAACCTGCCCTTGGACACTTCCAGGGATCCAGGGGCAGCCACAGTTTCTCTGGGCACCCTATGCCAGGGCCTGCCCACCCTCCCAGCCAGGGATTCCTTCCCAACATCCCATTTTAGGGACCAGTGAGTTAAAATTATTATTCACCAAACCCCATAAAACTCATAACAAAGTGGATTCAGCAGAAATAACTCACACCAGGAACTCACCCCGTGAACTTTACCCCAGCAGACAGAGAACACCAATTTGTCCTCCTTACCTCGAATCAGTGAGAAAAAAAAAAGCGTATTTTCCACCTTACTCTGAATAAAAGGCTCCCAGAAGCCCCCAAAAGCCACCACGGGGTGAGGGCGGGCTGAAACCGCCTGAAATAACAAAGACTCCCCGTGTCTGTCTTAAGATAAAAAAATTTATTTTACAGTCTTATAAAGCAGCTTTACATGAAGCACAAACGCTGACCCATTTCACGTCGTATAGAAACATAGAGGAACCTCTGCCCGCTGCAAAAAAACTCAGGTTTGGCTGAATAGAAAAACTAAGTGTGCACATTGTGCTTAACCTGCACCGCCTGTCCAGCTGCACCGAGGGTGCCCCGCCCGCCCGGGGCAGCCTGTAAACAACTTATTGCATATTTACCACCCGCAGGACCCGGCCACGGCCATGAGGCCAAGCCAGCAACTGAGAGCCCCCCGAGGGGGGAGTGGGAATAGCAGCTTCCAGGGAATGTCCTGCCCGCTGGGAGGGTTGTGCTTGTGTCGCCCGTTGGGGGGATCCGCGCGTGCGACGCCTCCGAGGACGCCCAGGGATGGGAAATCCCAGGGGAAGATTCACCAGATCTGAGGCTCCAAGATTTCGGATGGGAGTCTGCTCTCCAAGGTCTTAGTGCCAAAGATCTTTGTCAGTTTGAAGAGTGAAAACCAACAAAAAACAAAACCAAAAAAGCCAGGTTAAATGGATTTGATGAAGTTTTGGGCACTGCTGGCGCCGGCAGCGTGACCAATAATCCTCTTCCGCTGCACAACTCGATTAAGGGAACAGCAGGAGAAACTCCACACGGATTCTCCACGGTTCTACAACTTCTGCTGGGGCATCCTTGAAGTTTCACCTGTGCTAAGGCCAAGAAAACGCAATGAGATGTCAAGGGTCAGGTGGGGGGACAAGACTGGTGGTGTTGGCTGACACCCAAGATCAGCCACGCTCCAATCCTGCAATTGGCATCAATTAAAAAACAGCAACAAAGAGGAAATTGTGGCCTCCATAAGGCACCAAAACCATCTCTTGAGCAGCACCCAAAGGGTCTCTCCAGACTCTCCAACTCCCAGACGGGGAAAGGATGGAGGGAAGAAGCAGGAGGAGGGTGTTGCAGGAAGGAGCACTTCTGGGGAGGAAGCACGTTTTTAGGGTGGCTTTGTGTGCGCACAGATACGTAAAAAAAATCACCTCTGCTACCTTTGGTATCGAAATTCCTCCTCCAGCCCCACGGCCTGCACGGCGCGACGTGGGCGCAGCGTGGGCTGAAACATCAAGTGATTCGAAAGTCGCTCCAAATCTCTGCGAGAAATTCCAAAAGCATCAAAGCAATACGAAGATGGGGATGGATGTCGTCCTTCTGCCAGGCCTCTTTGGGGTTTGGATGAGCTCTGTCCTCGGGATGAACACCTGCAGCCCCACACCCACGGACAGCGTGGAATGGGTGCAGTGGGAACCCCAAAGTCAATCCGTGTCCTCGCTGTGAGTCTGGGGGTCAAAGCAACGCCCAGCACCTCCCAACAGAGCTGAGAACCCAAGGTTTGCCACATCCCCAAACCAACCCCTGACCTAACGATGCCGTGGGTTGGTTTGACTCCTCTGGATCACCCAGGATGCCTCAGAGCAAGGTGGGTGTGAAGGACTGGAAACCAGGGGAAAGAATCCAGCTGGTTTCTGCTCCACCCGTGTCTGGGTTGGGATGTGTGCGTTGGGATGTGCACAGGGACCACTGGTCACTTGGCAGAGCCACGAAGGCAAATCACAGCCAAGAAGCCACTGCTGGAGGTGTAACAACCCCTAAGGCAGTAGGTAGAGTCATGGAATCCTGGAATGGTTTGGGTTGGAAGGATCTTAAAGCTCTTCCAATTCCAACCAAACCAAGCCCTGTCCAACCTGGCCTTGGACGCTTCCAGGGATGGGGCAGCCACAACCTCTCAGGTATTAAAGCACCTGCAGAGCTGCAAAGCCCTCCGGGATAACTTTAATTTTTAAAATGCTGGATGGACTCGAGCAGGTTAAAAATTAAAATCACCACGGGAAAACCTTAATTAACTCCGACTGAATTTCCTGAGCAACTCCAGACGAGCTCCACGTCCCACTCAGGAATTCACGGCAAGTCTCCCCAAAACGAAGCGGCCAAAGCTCAGAGAAACCTCTCAGGTGGAATCAGAAAATCCAGTCTGACACATCAGGCTCCAGACAAGGGATCCCAGCTCCAGGTGACAGCAGTGAGGGGTGATGGTGAACTGGGGGTGATGAGGTTCAGGCTCCGGGTGCTCCGGGAGCCCCACCGGGTTGTGCTTATTCGGCGCCGGCCGCGCGTTCTCCGTCCACACGTCTGGAAAGAAACCCCCCAGCTAAAGGATCTCCTGCCAGAGAACTGGGAAAAACTTAAAAATGTGTATTTCTCACCCCAAAAAAGAATTCCTGTTAAAAACCCCCCACCTTTGCAAGACACACTGTGCACTACCCAGGCTACGAGTGAATCACATCGATGGTGTCACACCACAGGAGCTGTTCCAACACAGACACACAAACTCTCTTGAAGAGGGCACGGATTAACCCTTCAGGCAAGCCCTGGACCTTTGAGCCCTCTATGGCTTCTGCAAACGTTTTCCTCTAAAAAGGAAAACTAACACCCAACAAAACCCAGGGGTTTTGCTTCGTGCAGACAGTGGAGCACAAGGACAGGTGACGCTCCCCGATCCCACCCCTCAGACCCAAAGGTTTCCACACTGGAATGCAATGATTTCAGGAGAGCAGTTCTAAGGATCACTTCTTCGAAAGGTCCGTAGAAAAGCGGGGGTGTCACCCTGGAAGGTGTCCCTGTGGGTTTGGTTGGGAGCTCAGTTGTGCTTCGCCCGCCCCCCTCGCAGGTAACTCTTCCACCTCTTGACGAACTCCTTGAAGATGGGCGAGTCGTCGATGGTGCTGAGGAGCTGCAGCTGGTTGATGTGGGTGGTGTGGTAGTCCCAGCGGGCCAGGTTGGGGGCCGTGCCCAGCATGAAGTGGCGCAGGTCGTAGATGGTGCCCGAGCCGGTGTCGTAGAGCGGCAGCATGGCCTTGAGGGACTCCATGCCGCGCTCGTAGAGCAGCCGCGCCTCCCGGCCCAGCTTCTCGCCCGCCGTCTCCTTGAGGTCGTAGAGCCCGATGAGGGAGTACATGAAGCCGTTGAGCACGAAGGAGCTGGGCGAGGTGGGGTACTCCTCGTACCAGTCGTGCCGGTTCATGAACACGGCCTTGACCCCGCGCTGCTCGGCCGGCAGCTTGTAGGGCGCCGTGGCCCTGAGGGCCGCGCCCAGGAACGCGGGGTCCCGCGTCAGCAGGTACGCCCGCACCAGCGTGGACATGGCCTGGCCCTGCGCCATGGCCGAGTACCAGCCCGGATCCAGCGACTTGAAGCCCTCCCCCAGCTTCCTGGTGACCATGATGGGCCACCCGCCCCGCTCGTCCTGGTTCCTCAGCAGCCAGTCGCTGGCGGCGAAGAACGCCGCCATGTGCGCCGTGGTGGAGATGGTGATGTTGTCCAGGAAGCCCCTGCCCTTGGCCACCAGCCTCACCACGCGCTTGGGCATGATCTTGGTTTGCTTCACGGCCTTGGTGTTGGAGAGCCCGACGCCCTTGCGCAGGTCGGTGAGCAGGTCCCTGGTCAGGGTGCTCCAGCTCGTGCGCGCCCCGATGCCGTAGTAGATGTCCCTGTCGCGGAAGGCGATGAGCTGGGTGTTGGACACGTAGTGCACCGTGAACAGCTGGTTCTTCTCCGTCGTCTCCAGCACCACCGAAATGCTGCCGTTGGTCACGAACTTGAGGTCGAAGGAAATGATGAAGTCGCGGGCGTTGCCGAGCTGCAGGGAGACCCCCTCGGTGGTGTCTGCAACACAGAGCACAGAGCCCCCTCAGCACCACCACCCGTGGCCCCAGAGCCCCCGAGCCGGGCACAGCAGCCGCCCCAGGTGCCCCTGCCCGGGCACAGCCCGGCAATAATTCATCCCTTCTGGGCTGCTACACGTTAGTTAATTAAGCATAAAAGGAAATCTGGGAGTGAAGAAGGGGAGAACCTGTTTGTGTGTCCCACTAAAGGGCTGCAGCAGTGCCAGGGGCTCCATCCAGCGTTTTATGGGATGTTTGTGGGAGCTCCTGGATGGAGGAGGCTGTGGAGCCAGCAGGACCCGGGGTGGGGCTGGGTCACCACCCTGGCAGGGCACAGGACCTTTCCTGGAATGGCTTGGGTTGGAGGGGCCCTTCATCCCACCCCACCCCCTGCCATGGGCAGGGACACCTCCCACCACCAGACCAGACCAGGATCTTTCCTCCAGGATGGGGCCCAGCAAGAATTTAGATGCTCCATGATTTCCCTCTTCTGGGATTCAATAATAAACCAACAACCACCTTTTTGTTCCAACATTAAAGTCTCCCTGGGCAGAATGACACCAAAAACCCGGCGCCGCCGGAGCCGTCGCATTCCTGAATAAAGCTCTGCTTTCAGCAAAGGCAAAAAACCACCAGGATTGCAGGAGCAGGTATTTAGGATCCCCCTGGGACTAATATTTCGGGGAATATTTTCTTTCCCAACCTGACAGTGCCAAAACCTGATTAGTTTAATGGGGGGGGGGGGAACCAAGGAATAAAGAAAGACGTGTTCAAGTATTTCTTAACCTCTGCATGGGCAAAACTCAGCTTAATTTTAAACTCTAAATTCAATAAAGCTCCCAGGCACTGCCACAGAATAAAATCCAATGTTCTCTGGATTTGAAAATACAAAACCCACTTCTCCCCAAAAACCTACAGCGGGAGATCAAAGGGATAATTAAATTGGAAGGCTGAGAGCAAATCCGGGAGGTTTGAATGCACAGAGGGATGATGAACACTTAAAGACTGTCACATTAAATTAAGGCCTTTCCACGGGATAAAATTCTCCTGGAAAAGGCCATTGTTTTCTTATTTCTGCTTTGGGATGTGGGAAATACCCCGGACACGTTTCCCCGTGCAACCAGCACATCGTGGGCAGCTTTTCCTGCCTCCCAAACTAATCCAGGGAATTTTAAACACCTCCTGTATAGGCTCTCTTGGCCAGCCCCAATTTTTTTGACTGGATGTCACGTTTTCCAAGCTTTTCAAGGAAAAGCTGTGGGGTTTGGAGCTCAGCACCTGCTTCAAGAGAAGGAACCAAGCACTCTGGGCCACAACATTTTGCTCCCATGGAAAAAACCCAATTAACCCCCCCCCCAGCTCCTGTCAAGTGAGTTTTATGGTTCCTTGTAAATAAATGATAACAAAGGGAATTACAAAAGAGGGAGGAAAAAGAGTTTGGAGAAGCAAAGAACTACAGGCTGCTCGTGTCTGCTCTGCCTTAAGCATCCATAAATCCATTACTTAGGGCCAGCTCCGAGGAGTGGATGCATATCCATATCCATGGATTACTCAGCCATCAATAAAGGATGAGGAGAGAGCACAGCCCAGACCTTTTATCCTCCCCTCTCCCTGTATTTATCCACTACAAAGACACAGGAGTGTTGGACAAGCTTTTCCCTGGAGCCCCAGGGCCGAGGTGCCAATGGAAAATTAGGTCATTGTCCTTGGAAGTAACGGACTCGTTAATTCCAGTGGGTATTGATTGGGGGAAAATACATTAGGGCCTTATTAATGAGCCTGGCCTGGCACTAAGGGAACTCTTGGATTAAATAATGGATTTCCCTCCTAAACACCAAACAGAACAGGGCAATCAGGGAGGTGGCAGCGAAATGCTGGGAACAACTGGGAGAGCCCCAAACCCTCCTGTTCCTCCTTTAAGGCACTTTTAACTTCTGTAAGGTGTCTCAGGGAGGTCTGGGATGGATGTTGGGAAAAGGTTCTTCCCCCAGAGGGTGGTTGGGCACTGGAACAGCCTCCCCAGGGCAGTGGGAGCATTTGGACAATGCTCTCAGGCACAGCGTGGGATTTTGGGGTGTCCTCAGGGCCAGGAGTTGGGCTTAATCCTTGTGGGAGCCTTCCAGCTCAGGATATCCTGCCATTCTGCCTGGGTTTAACCAGAATGAACATTCCAAATTTTACAAGAACAGCTGTACCCCAGTGAAGGGTGAGGGACCTCTCAGGTCCTGCACGAGCTCTGGGCCTAAAATAGCCCTGGATCTGTCACTGTCAACATCTGCTGTCACCCCCCGGGCCCCACAGCAGCTTCACCTCCTCCTGCAGCAGCTATTTCCAGACAGGAGCTGGCAACGTGACTCCTCATCCCTCTCCAGGAACACAGCCAGCCTTTTGGGGGATTAGAACAGGGCTGGAAGTCAGGAATGGGGAGAAGAACTCCAGAGGGACAGAAATCAGGGGGTTGGCTGGTGATGTCCAGAGGTCCCAACGGGTTCTGTGAAATGGGGTGGCATTCTCAGGTGAGATATGGGTGGGGAAGGAAGGCTGAAGAATGGATGGGGAATGAAAACACAAGAATCCCAGGAAGTTACGGCTCCTCTGCTACAACATGTGCAAATTCCCAGGTGCCAATTCCTGCAGCACACCTGGGATGACCCACCTGGAGCAACGAACTGCTTGACCATGGTGAGCCTGGCTTTGTCCCACACGGTGGCCAGGGAGCAGCCCCTGGGCACGCTCCACTCGCCCGCCCGGCCCCGCTCCTTGTCCTCGGCCGTCTCATAAACCTCCACGTGCGGGGCCTTCTCCGTCAGGTTCTTGCTGTAGTGGCTCAGCCCGTACTGGGCGATCTGGATGGGGTAGAAGTAGCCCTGGGGTCCCCACTGAGTGGAGAGGGGCACTCCTGGGGGGAAGGAGAGGGAGCAGAGATCAGCACGTTGTCAAAACTCACAGTGTGGGAGCTCTGCCAATTCCTCCTCCAGAGCCAGAGCTCCTTCGCCCCCAGCAAAGGGACTTTGGAGGTCTCACCACTGGAGGAAAGTCCTGGCCAGGGTGTGAGTTGTTCCCTTTTCCACCAAGATCCATAAGCAGTTACAACTAAGCATTTCTGAGTGACACAGGAATCCTTGTCATGGGCTTCCCCACATTCACAGAATCCCAGACTGGTCTGGGTTGGAAGGGACCTTAAAGCTCATCCAGTGCCACCCCATGCCATAGGCAGGGACACCTCCCACCAGCCCAGGTTGCTCCAACCTGCCCTTGGACACTTCCAGGGATCCAGGGGCAGCCACAGCTTCTCTGGGCACCCTGTGCCAGGGCTGCTCACCCTCCCAGCCAGGAATTTCTTCCCAATATCCCATCCATCCCTGCCCTCTGGCAGTGGGAAGCCATTCCCTGTGTCCTGTCCCTCCATCCCTTTTCCCAGGTCCCTCTCCAGCTCTCCTGGAGCCCCTTTAGGCACTGCAAGGGGCTCTCAGGTCTCCCCAGGAACCTTCTCTTCTCCAGATGAATGCTCTCCCAGCCTGGCTCCATCCTCACTTCATTGTCACTGGAGCTCCCCACTTATCTTAAAACACATTTTCAAGGCCTGAACAGATTTCCCCCTACTCCAGAGACCAGTTAATCCCCAAACGCTTTTCCATCCCGCACAATCCCTTTAACGTCACATAAATCTCTGCAAATTAAGTGCATCTGTTATGGGGAGATTTTTCTAAGAGTTATCTGCTGCTCACAGAGCCGTTTCCCTGCAGCCACAAATCCCTCCCATTCCCCGGCTCCCCTGGGAGCATCCCTGCCTGGAGTGGTGCCTGCAGGTGCCAGCAGGTTCTCCAGGAAGGATCTGCCCTAATTCCACCACCCCAAGCTGTCCCTCCTCTCCAGAGATGCTCCAGCCAAGCCCTCCCTGGGACTGCCCCAAAAGCCGGTGGCCTCGCAAAGGTCTCACCCTTAACTGAGGCTCTGGGTGATTTCAGATCCAAAACACCCCCCTGGAGGCCCCTCAGAGGAATCCAGCAGGAAGAGCTCAGGGTCCATCATTTGCAGCCTGATTTACAGGGGTTTTATGGCTTTGTAATGGGATTTTATGGGGTTTCACATGAAAACCCTTGGAAGGAGTTCAGTGACACATAAAACTTCCACCCTCCATTAGGAGGGATACACCTGCAGAAAAGCCTGCTGAGCTCTACCTGCCCTTCCCAGATCCCAGGATTTGGGTGGAAAACCCTCCCTGGCTGTGTAAGAAATGGGAAGAAATTGTGTGGAACAGACTCATTTCCACATGGCCCTTCCAGAAGCAAACACAAGCTAAATCCAGACTTCTCCTAGAGCCCTGAATTTTCCTTGGAACAAATTCCCAACCTCTAAATACAAATCCCAAGTGGGAATAGACCCACCCCTAGGTCCTTCCTGCAGGAAATCAAGGATGTTCAATGCTGAAAGGTGAAATAGCCAAGTTGGCATTTGCACCATTTCCCCCTTGGCAACATCAAGCTCAGAGACCTGAGAGCCCCTTCCAGTGCCTAAAGGGGCTCCAGGAGAGCTGGAGAGGGACTTGGGACAAGGGATGGAGGG
>JAWWTY010000016.1:1444721-1454996 GCA_035222235.1 Margarornis squamiger
GGACACCTTCCACTAGCCCAGGTTGCTCCAACCTGGCCTTGGACACTCCCAGGGATCCAGGGGCAGCCACAGCTTCTTTGGGCATCTGTGCCAGGGCCTGCCCACCCTCCCAGGTTGGAATTTCTTCCTAAATCCTGAGCCCTGCCGAACTCCTGCCTTCCCTAAAAGCCAAGAATGTCTGACTGTGGAGGGCTGGCTTCTCTTAACCCTGCTGCACAAAACCAGTGGAACAGAAGCCTGAGGAGATCCATTTGTGCTCAAGATCCCACTTGTGCCTGAGGACAGACCTGGAATACTGTCCAGGACCCAGGAGGACACAGCTCTTGGGGGCCTGGACTTCTCCCAATGCCCCCCCCCCTCGTTTGGTTGTCTTTTTCAAGGAAAATCCCCCAAAGTAGGCTGTTCCTGTCCTGGGGTTCCACATGCAATGGACACTTCAAAGCATCTGCTCCACTGCGCTGAAAAGGAGTTGTTGGAGCCTTTCCTGTTCCTCGTAGTTGGAAATATGCCTTTTGTCTTGGAAAATTGTATTCACAGTGTCTTTCTGTCACCTTATTCAGCCTTTGACTACAGATTTGGATTTGAGAATTTGGGATTAAGTTCCTGGAGTTCCTGCCCTTGGGTTGTAGGTTTTCTGAAGGGGAGACTTTGCCTTTTTACCTGTTTGTTCCTGGAGAAAAGGAGGCTCGGAGCACCTTCTGGTTCTGCAACTCCCTGACAAGAGAAGGGTGTCAGGCTCTGTCCCCAGGGAACAGGGACAGGAGGAGAGGGAACAGCCTCAGGCTGGGACAGGGGAAGGGGCAGGGTGTACATCAGCAGGAATTTCTGCCTGGAAAGGGTGGTCAGGCCTTGGAACAGCAGGGAGTGCCCAGCCCTGGAGGTGCCCAAGGCAGGACTGGCCGTGGCACTCAGTGCTCTGGGCTGGGGGACAAGGTGGGCATCGGGCCCAGGGTGGGCTCTGTGGGCTGGCAGGGCTTTTCCAGCCTCAGGGATTCCATGGTTGGTCTGTGTTGGTAAGGGGGACACAGAGGTGCCCTCTCTGCCGGGTACCTGCACAGGTGAGCGAGTCCCAGGTGGCACTTGTGAGGAATTCCATGAAATCCCGTGCCTGCTTCCACCTGGGTGCCCAACTTGCCCTGGGGGCAGGTTGGAGCTCTCTGTGGCCCCCGTGGCTGTGCCTTTGGGAACCCAGCTGAGTGCAGGGAAGAGATAAGAGCCCTTGCTTATCAGCCAGGCAGTGCAGTGTGGTGGCAGGGATGTCCTGAGGAGCTCCAGGGATGCTGCAGTCCCCAGTGGCATCACCAGCAGGGCTGGCAGGGGCTAGAAGTGTCTGGGACTGTCAGGAATAGAATCTGGGATAGCCCTGGTGGAGCAGGGACACGCCTGGGGAATTGGGCTGAGAAGCAGGAACCTCCTCTTGTGGGAAAGCCAAGGGCTCATACCGGGAGGGCACAGAGCAGAGGTGAGCGGGCACCTAGGACGTGCCTGTGGGGCAGGGGGCACTGCTGGAGGGGGACAGGGATAGGACAGGGTCACCCTGCAGCACAGAGGACAAGGCAGAGCAGGCTGGGTGAGGGACACGTGGCATTTGGAGCTGCACCACGTGTGACATCCCGACCCAAGCACTGATGGTCCCTTGTCATGGAGCCAGTCAGTGCTGGGAATGCCCTGGGATAGCCATCCTGGCACCTGGAGCTTGGCATTTGTGCCACACACTCCCCTGTGGGAGCCTTCCAGGCTGTCCCAGGAGGTCCTGTGGTGTTCCTTGTGCTTGGGTGCCTGTGGTGTGCTGCTTTCCCACTGTTTCCCACTGTGGAGCAGTTTTTTGGGATGCCAAGTCCAGGTGCTGTGGTTTGTATTGTCCTAGTCCTTGGTACCTGCTCCAGTCAGTACCTTGGTTGCATCTGCTCTGTGGTGTAGGGATGGAATTGAGGACACAAGCAGGGTTGTGTTTCCATGTCTTTGGTGCAGCTGAACACAAATTTCCTGAGGACACTTAATCCCAGGCGTGTTCAGATCAGCCCCAAATCCCTCCTGCTCACCTGCCCGTCCCTGAAATCCAGGGATTTCAGTGGGATCCACCTCCACTGGGTCACAGCAGCCCCCTCACCTCATGCAGGTGTTCTCCAGGACTCGGGAAGCTGCTCAGTCACCTTTTCATTCTGTGTTCTGGTGACAGAAGGTGAGGAAAGAGATGGGAAAGCTGTAGCCTTGCTGTGTGTTTTCAGGGAAGTGCAGATGTTTGGAGAGTGATTCAGGAGCTGGAATTTTCCTTAACATTACAAAGACTTCTGAAACACAAACAAGGAGTAGATTCCAGTCTTTCTGTTGGGTTCAGTGAGCTGCTTTAGCTGGAATGTGGCTTCCCTGAGGTCACCTTTCCCCTTCCCCTGTGCCTGGAGTGAGCCTGGGTGAGGCCCAGCATCCCAACGAGGGGCTCAGGACTGAGAAGGATCTCTGTGCAGCAGCCAAAGCCTTGGAAGAATGCCTCTCCTGGGGGCACCTCGGCTGGAACATGGACCAGAAAGTTCCTACAGACAATGGGAGGTGGAGTGCAAGGGCAGGAGAGGGGGATGAGCAGGGCTGGAGGCTGGGGGGCTGCAGGCAAGGAGCTGTGGGGAGTGCAGGACCTACACAGCCCTGCCCTTAAACCCCCGTGGCAGGGCTGGGATGAGATGAGCTTCCAGGTCCCTCCCAACCCAAACCACTCCAGCATCCTAAAAAGAGCAAATGAAAAGCAGAAGCCAGTTGGCTCATCTGCCATGGAGCTGAAGGTCTTCCTTCTGCATCCATGGCTACTTCCAGCTCTCCCTCAAATCTCTCTGCTCCTGTCCAGTTCCCTGTTTGCCTCTTCTCTGTCCTCAGGAAGGAAGGATGGAGGGAGGGAGGGATGGATGGATGGATGGATGGACGGATGGATGTCCCACCACCCACGTTGGGGGCAGGTGCTATTTCTCTCTCACCATGAGGTTTGGGTGCTCTTAATCCCCTTCCTTTGGCACTTCCCCTCCCACCTTCCTCCTCCTCCTGAATTCCTGCAAATTCCCTGCAGAGAGGATGAGGCAAAACCCCTTGGTTCTGTGAGAGGCAGGAGCTTCCCGGGGTGGAGAACATCTCCAGAAGGTGTCCAGGGGTGCTGGATGAGCCTCCTCCCTGGCCAGGGGAGATAAAGGAGCTGGCAGGGGCCTCGTGCTGCTCAGCAGGGCCCCAGATAGGGGTAAAAGCAGCTTTATTTTATTTGTTGCCCTTGGTTCTGGCGGGAGGTGCGGGTGTGTGCGGAGCAGATGCCTGGGAACACTGCCTGTCCCCACGCTGATCTCGCTGGGGGACCCTGATACTCAAAGACTGTTGAGTAGAAAGAAACTACTGAGTGAGAAGATAAAAAGGTGCCTCTAACATGGCTTGAAAATTTCAAAGCAGGGAGTACTTTGGAGTTTTGCGGTTTATTTTGGGACTTTCGGGGTTCTTTTCCTCCGTGGTTGTGTGTGGGATCGGGAGCGTTGACTTGATCTCTGGTTGCTTCTCACCACCCTCAAATTCTTCTGGAAGGCTTTGGTGGAGCCATTCCCTGTGAGAATTCCTCGAGGAAAATCGTGGAGTCTTGGAAAAAGCCTTTCCTGTCTAACACTGCTCCTCCTCCTCCTCCTCTTCCCAGTGAATCACTTGTGCTCTCTGTTGCTCTGGGCTGCCTTCGCTGTTGACTCCAGTGCCTGGGATTTAATTAGAAATCTAGGGATGTTATTTGGAGCTGGGAAATGGCATCAGATTCTCCCCTGTGCAGTAGGATTACAGGAATAAAACTGAAGGGAATTCAGTATTTGCATGTTAACTGCCCTTGGTGTGAGCTCAGCAGTTGCCTCGTGTTTCTGCACTCGGGTCTTTTTCTCCCCTTCCCAGTGGGAAGCAGCACATCCTCCCTTTCCCACCTGGAAACAAACCGTGCATGAGGCTGGGCTTTTTTCCAGGGAATTTGCTGGCAGTTCTTTGTCCCATGTAAACTCTCTGGGGGTGTGAGAAAGGCTGTTCCCCAAATGGGAGGAGGGTCTTTCCTGTGGAGTCACAGGAATTCCACAGAGAGCCCAGGAAAACTCCCCTTGGCTGTGGAGGGACATGAATCCCAGGAGGTTTGGGGTAAAAGAGGGCAGTTGAAGTAAAAAAGGAGCAGTTTAGCTAAAAAAGGAGCAGTTTTAGCTGGACTGGGATGTCTTTGGGGCTCATTCACGTTGGTGCTCTTGGGTCTGTTGGTGGTAACACCAGAAAAAACCTGTTTTTAAACAACACCCAGACCTTGCCTGCGGTGGGGTTGTTGAGCAGGTCTGGAGCTCTTGGACCCCTGGGGACATTCTCTCCACCCTTGGGGACATTATCTCCACCTCTCCCTGCTGCACCAGGGCGAGGGAGATAAAGGGACAGTGCTGGGACACTCAGGGAGCCTGCCCTTCCTGCATCACCCAGCACATCCCTCCATGCCCCAAGAAAGGAGTTCCCTCCGTGGAGATCTTCCCTAAAATGCCATGTCCCTCCATAGAGATCTTCCCTAAAATGCCATGTCCCTCCATGGAGATCTTCCCTAAAATGCCACCTCAAGCTGCCCTGGTGAGGAGGATCCAAGAAGGCCTGGTTTAGGATCCCCAGGACCTGCTCTCAGGGGTGTCTGAGCACACCAGGCATGAAAATGACTTTTCCATGCAGGAAGAAGTTCCTTTAACAGCCAGCAATGTGTTGTGATAGCCCACGAGTTGTATGGAGGGTCAGAGTTGTTAGCTGAAAATGGAATTGTTTGGTTTCATATTTTTAGGATGCTTTTTACTTGATTTCATGTGTTTTAGGATGCTTTTTACTTGTATTTATCAAAGATGGTGCTACTTCTCACAAGCAAAAGGGCTAAGCCAGGATTAATGATTTAAGTGAGCAATTTATCCTTTATTTATGGAGAGAGTCAGCTATTTAAATGATTATTTAATTAACCCCCCCATGTTTTGAACTGTTGATGTTTGCAGAGCCACACAGGAACAGGCAGCAGATCGGAATGCCAGCGTTTCTGACACACTTCTCTCCCAGCCCAGGAGGAGGAGGAGGAGGAGGAGGAGGAGGGAGCAGACAGTGGGAATGCCCTGAGCCCTGCCAGCATGCCCTTCATCCCTGCTGACCCATCCTCTCTCTCTGCCCCCCAGGTTAAGGAGCTCGTTCTGGACAACTGCAGGTCGTACGAAGGCAAAATCGAAGGCCTCACGGATGAGTTCGAGGAGCTGGAATTCTTGAGTACAATCAACGTAGGCTTAACCTCAGTGGCAAACTTACCAAAGTTAAACAAACTTAAGAAGGTAGGTGAGACACCCCCTGCCTGCCAGCCTGTGTGCCCAGGGGGCAGCTGCTGTCCCTGTGCCACAGGGCTGGGCTGGCCCTGCTCTTGGCAGGGTGTTGGCACTCACAGCCCGGCCTTTCTGTGCCTTTCAGCTCGAGCTGAGCGACAACAGAATCTCAGGAGGCCTGGAAGTGTTGGCAGAAAAGTGTCCAAACCTCACACATCTAAATCTAAGCGGCAACAAAATTAAAGATCTCGGTACAATAGAACCTCTGGTGAGTTGGGCCTGGGTGGGGTGGCCCCAAACCCCCTTTGGGGAGCCCTGGGATGGTTTGGGTGGGAAGGGACCTCAAACATCATCTCATTGCCATGGCCAGGGAGTCCTTTCATCAGACCAGGCTGCTCCAGCCTGGCCTGGGACACTCCCAGGGATGTGGAAGCTTCTCTGGGCAGCTCCCAGCTGGAAAACTGCCCCAGTGCCCGCTGGTTTCTGGGCACCTTGGCTGAGCTTTGTGCCAGGATTGCCCCCCGCAGGCACGGGAAGGGCAGGGATGGCTCAGCCCCTCCATGGACACCCTGCCCGGGCTGGGGCTGCTCTCCCCTGGTGCCAGAGGATCCTGCAGTGGGTTGGCTTGGGAGACACCTTAAACACTGTCCAGGTCCTGGATGGGCAGGGACACCTCCTGCTATCCCAGGTGGCTCCAACCCAGCCTTGGACACTTCCAGGGATCCAGGGGCAGCCACAGCTTCTCTGCCCACCCTGTGCCAGGCCTGCCCACTCTCCCAGGGAGCAATTCCTTCTCGATATCCCTTGTGACGCTGCCCTCTGGCAGTGGGAAGCCATTCCCTTGTCCCGGATCCAGGCCCTTCTCCCAGTGCCTCTCCCTGTTCCCGGTGAGCCTCTGGTTCCCTCTAGTGGCTGCGGGGCCGGGCCAGGCTCCCCCAGCCCTGCGGGAATCCCGGCAGTGCTGCAGCTTCCAGCTCTCCAAGGGCTGGGCATCTGCCCTCCAGGCACTGCACTCCCCATAACGTGTCTCCAGGAGTGATTCCCACCGTGGATCTCCAGCAGGACAGAGCAGAGCTGTGGAATTCCGAGGATTGGAACTGCTCCCAGTTCTCCCAGTTCTCCCAGTTCCAGGCTCATTGTTTCCTTGATGTCCTTGTTTGTTGCTCCACACTGCGGGAACTGCAGGAGGGAGATGTTTCCCAAGACTTGCACAAGTGTTCCCTCAGGGCTGACACAAATCCTTTGCTTTCACTGTTAATATTCTGAAGTGCTGTGGCCAGTGCAGATCCACAAAAAAAAAACCCCAACCAAAAACCCCAGGAATTAATTCCTGTTCTATTTCTGCACCCTCTTGCATTTTCCAAAGGCTAAGGTACAATCCCTCAAATATTTTAAACTTCTCTTGGCGAAGTTCTCGTGTCCAAATACCTGTTTCTGCTCCCATTTGAAATAGTTTCAATGCACCCCATGGCTCTGGTGCCTTTGGGACAAACTGACTGGCTCTTATTTATTCCCAGTGTGCTCCTTCCCAGCACTGTCAGGTGAGGGAAAGCCTTTCCCACTGCCAGATCCCCTGCAGATTTCTCTGCCACACCAATTGGAAGAGAAAGGCCAAAACAAACCCCAAAATATGACAGGATAGAGCCTCAAGTATGGTAGAATAAAGCCCCAAATAGGGCAGGATACAGCCCCAAATAGGGCAGGATAAAGCCCCAGATATGGGAGAGTAAAGCCCCAAATATGGCAGAATAAAGCCCCAAATAGGGCAGGGTAAAGCCCCAAATATAGCAGAATAAAGCCCCAAATAGGGCAGGGTAAAGCCCCAAATAGGGCAGGATAAAGCCTCAAATAGGGCAGGATAAAGCCCCAGATATGGGAGAGTAAAGCCCCAAATAGGGCAGGGTAAAGCCCCAAATAGGGCAGGATAAAGTCCCAGATATGGGAGAGTAAAGCCCCAAATAGGGCAGGGTAAAGCCCCATAGGGCAGGATAAAGCCCCAGCTGTGCCACACTAAAGCCCCATAGGGCAGGATAAAGCCCCAGCTGTGCCACACTAAAGCCCCATAGGGCAGGATAAAGCCCCAAATAGGGTAGAATAAAGCCCCAAATAGGGCAGGATAAAGCCCCATAGGGCAGGATAAAGCCCCAGCTGTGCCACACTAAAGCCCCATAGGGCAGGATAAAGCCCCATAGGGCAGGATAAAGCCCCAGCTGTGCCACACTAAAGCCCCACGACGCCCCTTTGGCCACGGGCAGCCCGGGGAGCGTGTCCCCTCCAACTCCCTGGCCTCGGAGGGAACTGGTGGCACAGGGAGCTGACCCAGCCTGTGCTCTTGCAGAAAAAGCTAGAAAACCTGAAGAGCTTAGACCTGTTCAACTGCGAGGTCACCAACTTGAACGACTACAGAGAAAACGTGTTCAAGCTCCTGCCACAACTCACATACCTCGACGGCTACGACCGGGACGACAAGGAGGCGCCCGACTCGGACGCCGAGGGCTACGTGGAGGGCCTGGACGACGAGGAGGAGGATGAGGATGGTACGTGCAGGGGGTTGCAGGGTGGCCCTGGGCTCACCCCCCCCCCCCCGGGCTGCCTTAGTGCCTTCTGCTTCCAGCTCTGACTTGGTGGCAAGAGAAGGGTGTTGTCAGCAGCTCCTTCGCGGCTGGTGTGGAGGAGAAGTGTCTCAGTGTCCTCAAAGGAACCAGGGGGGGCCTGAAAGAGCAACTTTCTCAGTCTTATCTCTAGTGAAAGACCGGGACGACAAAGAAGCGCCCGACTCGGACGCCGAGGGCTACGTGGAGGGCCTGGACGACGAGGAGGAGGATGAGGATGGTACGTGCAGCGGGCTGGGGCTGCCTGGGCTGCTTGGCCTCCAGCTCTCGTGGTTCTCTGCAGCTCCTGCATCTCGGTGTCCTCAGAGGAACCAGAGGAGAGGAGATGGGCAGGGCCTCAAGGGGCAGGCACCGACCTCTATGGGACCAGCACTCAGGGAATGGCCTGCAGTTGTGTCAGGGCAGGGTTAGGGTGGGTCTCAGGGAAAGGCTCTTCCTTCCCCAGAGGGTGGTGGGCACTGACCAGGCTGCCCAGGGCAGTGGGCACGGCCCCAAGGCTGCCAGAGCTCCAGGAGGGTTTGGGTGATGCTCTGGGGCACAGGGGGTGACTCCTGGGGATGGGCTGATGGGCATGTGCAGGGCTGAGGGTTGGACTGGATGCTCCTTGTGGGTCCCTTCCAACTGGGCATATTCTGGAATTCTGTGGATTTTATCTCTAGTGAAAGGTGGGAGTGGAGGGTTGGGGAGGAAGGCACTGGAGAGTTCAGGGCACAGAACACCCCAGGGGTGCAGGAACGGGTGAGAAGGATGATGTGCACTTGTGTGGATCCTCATGGAGAAGGGCAGGGGGAGAACCAGGCTGGGCCTGGAAACAGCAGGAATGAAGGAGCCAAAGCTGCTCCAGGAGGACAAAACAAGATCAGGCAGAAGAGAGGGGAGTTGGGGCTGCCTGGGCAGTGAGGGGGGCCCAGAGCCAGAGGTGCCTCGTGCCCTGCCCCTGCCCCCAGAGTCAGGGAATGTGCTGGATGTCCAGCCCAGCTCCCAGCAAAGGCAGAACAGCTGCACTTGCACTTTTCCCTCCGTGCTGAGTGGGAGCTCTGCGAGGGCCTGGCAGTGCCTGCTGCCACACAAATGCATGGAAGAGCTCCCAGACACCATTCCTGCAGCAGGGGAAGCACTCCGGGGCTGAGCCCTTCCCACCTTGCTGCTGAGGAGAGCTGCATTTGATGTCTTTGCTCTTGGAAAGGGATTGTAGCCCCCTAAATGGGGGGGGGGGGGTGTCACTGGGCTGGTGTCAAGGCACAGGGGGGCCCTTGGGAGTGAAGTTCTGCTCCATCCTGGTGGGAGCAGCTGGACACAGAGAGGGCTGGACATGCCCCACGGGCTCCAAAATGCAGATGAGTGGGAAGTGGAGCAGCTGGAGCTCCAGCAGTCCTGAGGCTCCCTGACTGACTGTGAGCAGCCCCAGGGCAGGAGGGCAGCTGCACAGCTCCCCAAAACCCTGTGCTGTCCCTCAGGAATGCTCCAGGGGGCTCCTGGTGTCCCCAGGAGGGCACAGCTGGGGTGACAATGCTCTGAAAAGGAAACTTGGAATGTCTGAGTGGTTGGTTGTGTTTTGCAGAAGAGGAGTACGATGATGATGCTCAGGTAGTAGAAGACGAAGAAGATGAGGAGGAAGAGGAGGAAGGAGAGGAGGAGGATGTGAGTGGAGAAGAGGAGGTGAGGATTAACTTGTTCTGTACGCAGTGACCATGTTCCAGCTGGGAATAGCTGGGCAAGAAATACCCCAAATACTGCAGGTTTTAGTACTTTTTGTTCCCTCCCCTGTCCAAGGCTCTTCCCAGGCACGTTCCTTGGTGCTGGGACAGGCCTTTGCCGTCAGCAGAACTCTGGGATGGGCCTAGAAAGGGATTGTAGGAGGTTCTTCCCTGTCCTCCAGCCTCAGATCCTCACCTGCCACTGCTCAGTGGTTCATGAGCCTCTTCAGAGCAGCTCCTCGGGCTCTGGACATGGCCAGGATTTAACTCTGCCCCGGGAGCACCTTCTGAGCAGTCCAGTTTTACTAAACCCGGGCCATGGCAGCAGAGTTTGCAGCTCCATGTTGGTGGTTCTGTGATTCCCTGGGATTGTCTGCACTGGAAGTGTGCCAGAGTCCAGTTATTCCACAGCAAACCCCAGTTATTCCATCCCAACCCCAGTTATTCCATCCCAACCCCAGTTATTCCCCAGCAAACCCCAGTTATTCCATCCCAACCCCCAGTTATTCCATCCCAACCCCCAGTTATTCCATCCCAAACCCCAGTTATTCCATCCCAAACCCCAGTTATTCCATCCCAAACCCCAGTTACTCCATCCCAAACCCCAGTTATTCCATCCCAAACCCCAGTTATTCCATACAAACCCCAGTTATT
>JAWWTY010000016.1:1471577-1496405 GCA_035222235.1 Margarornis squamiger
AGCATTTTGAGGGGCTGATCCCACAGCTCATGCCAGCATTTTGAGGGGCTGATCCCACAGCTCATGCCAGCATTTTGAGGGGCTGATCCCACAGCTCATGCCAGCATTTTGGGGGCTGATCCCAGGACCCACCCCAGCATTTTCTGGCATCACACAGAGATGTGGCACAGCCCAGGACACGCCAGAGTGCTGCCCAGGCACCCCAGGGAGGGCTCACTGTCCCCCCAGGGTCTCCCCACACTGTCCCCAGCCCACCAGCCCCGGGGCAGCCCTGTGGAACATGGACACACCATTCCCAGCCCTCCAGGCTCCACAGTGCTCTGGGCATGGTGGCCAGACAACACTTCCCACCCCCAAAACAATCCTTTTGGAGTCCCACTGCCAACAGCCCTGTTTATTTTCCAAACACAGCCTGTTCCTGTCCAGGAGGGACAAATCCTGGTCCTCCTGCCTGCAGCTCCATGGCCCAGCCAGGGGCTGAGGGACAATGACCCTGCCTGGATAACACACGGAGAAGGTCCATGAGCTCCCACCTCTCCTGGCACTTTTTGGGAGGCTCTTTGACCCTCCCACGGTGCCAGAAGCTCTCCCAGCCCACCCACACATGTTGTGTGCAGGTCTGGGTTGGTTTTCTGGCAAAGATCAGCCGGGTCCTCTTGGAAAGATGGATTTGGGACTGGTGATGGACCTACTTCCACGGGGTGACTCAGGCTGGAAACACACCAGGCACGTGAGGCACCTCTTGGCCAAAAATTGCTGGAAAAAGGCCTCCTGCTGCCACTTTGCTCTGGTTTTGTCCCTGGTTCTCCTTCCCTGCCCGTTCCCAAGAGCTCCCACTGTGGCTGCTGCTCGGAGAGAGCCCGAGGGAGAGCTCAGACTGGAGGTTTGGGGTGGAACGTGGGTGCATGTCAGGAGCTGTGGCATCGTGTGCTCAGCCCTGGCTGGGCTGCCTCTGATCCAGGGGTTGTGCTGGAGCCCCAGATCCTGCCCTGTCCCAGGGGTGTCCCCCCTGTCCCCTCCCTGTCCCCCTGTCCCTGCCCCAGGGACCATCCCAGCTCCTCAGGGCTCCCTTTTTTGGGGGGCTGTCAGCTGTGAGTGCAAAGGTAAACGAGCTCCTTAGGCTGCAAGTGCTAATTAGAATCAGGCCCCAAGTGCTAATTAGAATGGGGTTCGGAGTGCTAATTGGAATCCTTTGCTTAGAAGGGTGCAGCTGGAGCAAGGGCAGGGTGTTGTGGGTGCTGTGAGGAGCTGGGGTGTCCTGCAGCTCTCCTGCTGCTGGAACCTGTCCTGGAGAGAGCCCAGAGCTGCTCTGCCCATTGTTCCACGCTGAGCAAGTGTCATCCCGGGCTGGATCTGTGTCTCTGTGGGAAGGAGGCTGTGCTGGAGGACTCTGCCCGTGCCTGGAGAACCACTGTGTCACCCTGTGAGGTTTGTCCCACGGGTGACTCCTGCTCTCACGTGCATCTCCCAGGAGAAGGGACCAAGTGGCTGTGAGGGTGAGTAAACTCCATGGAAAAAAAATAATCACTGGATTCTTTGTGTACAGATGAGCTTTTTCTTTGAAGAGCCAGAGCTGCTCACAATCGTTTCAGTTTCTGTTTGAAGGTGTCACCAGACTGGGGTTTTTTGGGTGTTCCAGCATTGCTTTGCTCCCCCAGCCTGGGGAGGTCTGGCTGCCAAAGCAGGGGCTGCATCAAAGCCGTTCCCGTTTGCTCCAGCCCCACTTAACACTCGCAAAGGTGATGAAAAGGGGCTGCAGGAACGGGCGTGAAGTGAGAAACACCATAAAATGCTGCTCTCCTATAAACCCCTGCAGCTGACCCAGCGCTGGGACTGGCTGCCAAGGGCCACGAGGAGGAACAGCTCCCCCTGGGCTGCTCTGATCTTTCCAGCAGAAGTGAAAGAGCAGCAGGAGGAGAGCTTGGAGCTCCCTGCAATGCTTTTCAGGTGGCAAGAGGTAAAGGCTAAATGAAAGGAATGGGTTTGCTTCCATAAATCCCTTAACAATCCAGCGGACCTCAAAGCCACAGAGGCTTGGCCAGGATATTTTTTTACACGATAGGAGTATGGAAATAAAGTTGAAATAGTGATTTTTGCAGCCTGTGGTGATGGTTCTAGCAGGGACCGGGGCAATCCAGGGGCTCCCTGGAAAGAGCTGAAGGATAAAATATCCTTTTTGATCCAGACCGGGTCTCTGGAAAGAGCTGAAGGATAAAAGAACCTTTTTGGTCCAGACTGGGTGTGGCTCTGGGATGTTGGGGTATCAAAGGCACCTGATGGATAAAGGTCACGTTGTTTCTGTGTGGTCCAGGTGCCGTTGGGTGGTGGGGCAGGATGGAATGTCATCACAGCCCTCCCTGGGACCATGCTGAGCTTGGGGCAGGGGGCTGCACCATCTCCAGCAGGGTCCTGACTGGTCCCAGTGAGAGGTGGCTGCTGGGGGAAGGGTTAGAAGCCCCCATGGAGCTGTAGGATCACACCAAGGATGGGATGATGCCTTGATCCCTCTGTCAGAGGGTTGGGGTGGAGGTTCTTCAGCCTCTGGCTCAGGAACCAGCTCTTGGGTTTCTGTTACAGAGACCTACAAGGACCTTTTCCCTTGGGTGGCTATCCCAGCTAAGCAGGGGTTTATAAAGCCAGGCTTAGCTTGGACCTTCTCCCTTGGGGCTGTGGGTGGTTCACCTAAGCAGGGATTTACAAAGCCAGGCTTAGCTTGGACCTTCTCCCTTGGGGCTGTGAGTGTTTCACCTAAGCAGGGATTTACAAAGCCAGGCTTAGCTTGGACCTTCTCCCTTGGGGCTGTGGGTGCTTCACCTAAGCAGGGATTTACAAAGCCAGGCTTAGCCTGCTCCCTGATCCCCTGCAGTCTCCAGCCAGTGTTTGTGTAACATTCCCAATGGTGTTGAACAAAAAGCACCTTGAGAGGCTTTGGGAAGTCCCTCCTTGCTCCTGGAGCAGGGAGTGAAATGTCCAGAGGTTTCCTGACGTCGTTTGAGGCTTTTTCCCCCTGCTCCAGCCATAAACAAGCTGCTCTGGGCCTGGCTTGCCTCTCCCTGAGCACCTGCAGCACTTCCAGCACAGGGCAAAACATGTGTTTTCCCAGCAGTCTGCCCTGCAGGCAAACGGCTGCACCATGACGTATTTTTCTAGTTACAGTTTGCAAAACTCTGTTTATTTATGCTTTTTTTTCCCCCTCAATTACTAAATATAACCTCCCGGAGCCAGGAGTGGGATGGCTCCTGCTCCAGGGTGGGATGGAGCAGCAGTGGAGGAGCAGGAGGAAGGAGAAAGTCTGGTTTAATAGGGGCAGTGCTGTGGGTGGTGAGAGTTGTCTTTATTCATTAGGAGCTTAATTAAAAGGAAGAGAAGGAAGGGGCTACTTGGGAATTCTCACGTTTGACTGAGCAAAGGGTCCCTCCCAGCCCATCCCCATGGACTTTGGGAAGCAAAAGGGCATGGAAATAATTAAAACTTCAGGTTTAGAAGATGTTCTCAAGCTTTTTTAAAATCTCTGATTGCCAAAAGATGTCGAGAGCTATAAAAAAACGCAGCGTTGTACCAAAAGCAGCTGAGCTGGGAGGGAGGGAGGGAGGGAGTGTTGGGATGGGATGGGAGCAGGGACAGAGGAGGATGTGGGCACTGATTCCTCGGGATTTGGGAGCTCTGGCAAATGGGATTTGCTGGGTTGGTCTTTGATCTGAACCCCTGGTGGTTGTTCACGTCAGACCCCACCGTGTGACACTCAGCTGGGCCCCTCACCGGGTTCCCCCCACCCCACATGGGAAGAGGTGCCTTTATCCATCGGGCTCCAGCACAAATGTGGAATGCAGATGGCACAGGAACACCCCCTTGTCCGCTGGAAGAGCTTAAAAGTGCTTCTGGCAGATGGGTTTGGCTTGGGAAGGTGCTCCTTTAGCACAGCTTTCAGGAATGGAGCAGCTTTTCCAAACTAGGAAAATGAAATAGGCAGCCTGTTTGCACCCATTTGATTTCCTCCTGATGCACAAATCCCTCCGGGATGGGTTTTATCCACCGTGAGGAGCCTTAGAAGTGCCTGTGCCCACCTCTAAATCGTGGCCCCAAGTGCCACATCCACTCTTAAATCCCTGCAGGGATGAGGATTCCATGGCTGCCCTGGGCAGCCTCTTCCAATTCTTGACAGCCCTTTCCACGTGGAAATTTTTCTTAATGTCCAATCTAAACCTCTCCTGGTGCAACATGAGGCTCTTTCCTCTTGTTGCTGGAGTTTGGTTTGATTTCAGGGATGGGATTAATTTCTCCCTGTTCCTAATCCATCCCAGCCCCTGGGCTGGTTTGGGCAGGGATCTGTCCTTATCCTGTTACAAGCCAGGGCAGGTTTCTTGCTGATGCTGCATCCTTCCCGGGAGCTGGAATTCCTGGGACACTGCCTCATCCCTGCCTGCTGAAACAGCCCCTTCACCATCCTGTTCCTGCCTGGCTCTGGGAATGTCACTGGGAATGGTGATCCCGAAACAGGGGAGAGGTTGCAGGACCACCAGGTGGGAGGGCGGGGGGTTGTTGCAACTGCACGAGCCACAGCTTGGAAAAACCAGGATAAAGCTAAAATCACATGTGGGCAGAGGTGGGAGAAGCCAGGGAAAATAGTCTGGGAGTCTGAATGAGCAACAGAAAGAGGAAGGGTGAGTACAGATCCCATGACTGGGGGATTTCTTCCCTGCAGCTTCCATGGCAAAGGGGTGACTCTTCCTCCTTCCCATTCCGTGGCAAAAGCCCTGGAGGCAGCCAAAATCCAAGGAAAAGCCTGAACAATGCCACTGGATGGATCCAGGCAGCCAGTGGAGTCAAACCCTCAGTGCATTCCCAGCTGGAAACAGGAATGAGCTCCGATGCTCCTGTGGTTTCCAAGGAATGCTGTCCGTGGGACACCCCCAGGCTGGCTCATGGAAAGGAGGGAGGAGAATAAACCACCTGCTCGTTGAGACAATGAGTTCCTCAGCCCAAAATATCTCCCTGTGCCTCAGAGGGCGGGAGGAACTCGTCTGGCTGGTGTTTGAGGGGGGGTTGTGGTGGGAGCGAGGTCGGTGGCTGTGCCACTAAATCCTTCCACGCTTCCCTGTTTTCCACTCCTCTTGGATGCCTTGGCATGGCATTTCCTGCCCTGCTGCCAAGGCTGCCCGTGGCAGAGCTGCCACTGCCTGTGCCACCACAGGCAGCCCAGGGACAATTTTAGGGTTCTACGAGTCCCAGGGAACAGGGATCTGCCATCAGTCTGCCAAAGCAGAGGATACAGCCTGGGCTGCCACCCTGGCATGGGAATGCCCCTGGCATGGGCAGGGCACAGGGACACTCCCCCTCCACAGGAGCACTCGGCCAGGAATGGCCTTGCAAGGGGCATGGACAGCAAAGCAGAGCCCTCTCCAAACACCTGGGATGTGTTAAATCCATGTCCAGAGTCTAAAAACAGCTCATCCTTCCTTTTCTTAGAGAGGGCTGCCCAGCAGGTGCCAGCTCTGCGTGCTCCTGGTGCCAGGGGAGTGCAGAGCCAGGGAGCTGGGTTTGCTGCCCCCCGGATTGCTGCTTTGGAAAGGTGTTTGAGCTGCTTGGAGAAGGGCTTTGTGGCAAAGGGAAGGCTGGTGATGGTAACCCAGAGGTGGCTGGCAGTGGGGACTGTGCTGGTTTCCTGCAGTGGGGCTGCTCCAGAGAAGGGACCAAAAGTATTCCATTCCCAAGCTGCCTCCAGGGGAGCAAAATTCCCAGTAAAAGCCATGCCAAGGCTGGGCCCACCTCGCAGTGCTGCTGGTGTGGAGGGAGGGAGGGAAGCTGGAGCTGAAGGGGGTGGTGGCACTTGTGCTGTGATGATCTCAACCAGGTGCCAGGGCAAACTTGTACCCCCTTTTCCTGAAGGTTTTGAATCCCCTTGGTGTAAAAATCCCAGAATCCCTGAGGCTGGCAAAGCCCTCCCAGCCCACAGAGCCCACCCTGTGCCCGATGCCCACCTTGAACACTGAGTGCCACAGCCAGTCCTGCCTTGAGCACCTCCAGGGCTGGGCACTCCAACCCTCCCTGGGCAGCCCTTCCAGTGCCCAACCACCTTTTCCATGGAGAAATTCCTGCTGATGTCCAACAACCTCAACCCACCCTGAAGCTCTGCAGGGGCTGCCTGGGCACCATCAGCTGGATTTTTTTTCCTTCACCTCCTTTAACTCAATTCCCTCCTTGGAAGCATCAAGTTGTGTGGTGCAAGTGGTGTCCCTTATTTCATCCCTTTGGGAACGTGGTGGGTCCAAGCAGAAGGTCCCCAGGGGGTGGATGTGACACCCTCTGCCACCTCCTCCCCTTTTCACACACCAGGAAGAAAAGCACCTTTGAAAATCAGATTTTCCTCGGGTTTTATGCCCAGAGTCACTTCTCCCATTGCATATTTTCCACTCCGGGAGGTTCGGCAGCGAATGAATCAAACTCTCCTCTGATGTTGGGATTTTTGGGGATTGCCAACCACACAGGGCCAGTCTGGCACCTTCTCTGACAGCCCAAGGTGGGAATGGCTTTACCACTTGTGTTTGGAGCTTGGCTCTGTGTGTCGCTTCAGCAGAACGGGGCTGGAAAGATCCCACTCCCCCAGCCCCAAGTGGAATTCCGCCTGCACAGGGATTGCCTCCAGACAGCAGGAATTGCTCCAGGAGGGAGCAGAAACCTGCAGCTGGGAGGAGCTGGACATAAAATAGTATTCCCAATAGCTCCGAAGAGTTACATAAAAAAGTTGGTTTTGGGTTTTTTCCCCACCTAAATTTCCATGGGAAAAGATTCTGGTTGTATTGGGGAGTTATTTACTTTCCCTGGCTTGGTTTGAGAGGGGGTTCAGTGGTGAAAGAATTCACAGGGATCCAGCCAGCCCTTCTTTTAGAGGGGAAAAACCCCAACCATGTGATTTTTGGTGTGCAGGATCCAAGCTGTGGTCCCTGGGAACTCGTCTGGATGGGTCAGGTGAGGAATTCTGCCCAGTTATCCAGCACAAGCTGAGTATCCCAAGGGATTCTTCCTAATAGCTCCTTATCTGGGCAGGGTGGGTGTTTGTTCATTCAAAGTAAGGAATAAAGAGAGAGAGACTAAATAAACAGCCACAAATTAATGCTGGCTAAGTAAACAAAGGCATTTTGCAGTTAGAGGTCTGTAAATAGGGGAGCAGGAGGGTGCCTGGGCTGTGAAGTCACTGTGGGACACCTGGGGAGCTTTGGGTGGGGAAAAAGGGAGGAGAGACCTTAAATGTGGGGGGATCCCATCCCTGCAGCTCCTGCTCCCCCTCTCCCAGCTCCCTGCCTTTGTCCTGGGGCTCTGGAGATCCTTGAGGAGGGTTGGAAGGTGCTCCAGGAAGCAGCTTTTGGGGTGCAAACTCGCCTGGTTGGGGGTGAGTGTTTCTGGCTGTGCCAAGACAGCAAGAAATACCCCAAAAGGAGCATTTCAGCTGTTGGACTTTGGATATATTTTTTGTAAAAATATAATTTGAGGGGGGCTGCCACCAACCTCAGCCCTGAGCCCCCCCAGGCCCCGGCCCCTCCCCAGGTTGGTGGCAGGGAAGGGGAGGAGAGAAGCACTTTGGCTTCGTTAATAGCTCCAGCTCGTGCTAATTGAGTGCTGGGAGCTGAGGGCCAAAGTTCCTCCAAACACGGCCGAGGGGCCAAGTCTCTGCTCTCCAGAGGATCAATTACTTCCCTCTTGGAGAAAAAAAAAAGCAGAGCCACTGAGTCCCTGGAGCTCCACTTCCCTGGAGGAGTTTCTCTGGGGTTACTGGAGCTTTCATGCCCTGATGAAGTTGTGCCTGGAGTTTTGGGTGGTTTTGGTGGCTGTGCCAGCCTTGGTTTTCCTGGAGAATGTGTGGATGGGGGGGTCTGTGCCTGCCTGGGCTGGGCAGTGCAGGAGGAGGGAGCAGGAGCACCACAGGGTGCTGACAGCAGGGAGGCACACGTTGGACATCACTCCTGGAGCATAATTTGGGATTTCCCTGCTGCCCAGCCAGCAGTGAGTGCCCTGGCTCCTGCCTGAGCACCCTCCGTGGAGCAGAAGGTGTCCCTGGAACGGAATTAGGTGATCTTTAAGGTCTCTCCCCACCCCAACCAGTGTGGAATTCTGTGATTTTCATCTCCCTTCCCTGGACGGGGCTGTTCCCAGAGCCATCCCAGCTGGCACTTTGCTGCCTGGGACAGCCGAGTGCTGGGGGAATCCCAGGGCACAGAAATAGCCGTGGAGCAGCCCGAGGGGGGAAAGCTT
This sequence comes from Margarornis squamiger, assembly GCA_035222235.1. Lineage (NCBI taxonomy): Eukaryota > Metazoa > Chordata > Aves > Passeriformes > Furnariidae > Margarornis > Margarornis squamiger. The sequence continues at coordinate 1,479,825 of JAWWTY010000016.1, forward strand.
CGGGTCACTGCAGGCTCTGCTGTCCCGGTGGCGTGCCCGGCCAGACGTGACGTGTCCTGGCCGGAGCAGAGCTGTGCAGAGCCTGCTCTGTGTTTACAGCAGCTTTTGTTGTGGACAACCAACTCTCCAGAGCCCTGAGCTCAGCACAGCCTGCGTGGCCAGGAGGGAGGACGCGCCACGTGCTCCAGCCACGGCTTGGAGCTGCTCCCTGTCACCAGGGGTGACAAATCCTCACCCAGACGCGGGTTTGGAGCAGGCTTTGGTGCTGCTGAGCACCCAGTCTGCATCCATCCTTCCCTGAAAGGTGGGAGAAGCGCCCTGGGAGCGTCCCAGCCCCTCCACAGCCAGGAGCAGCTCAGGATTAAACCCCTCCTGCACGTCACCGTCAGCTCTTCCTCCGTTTATATCAGGGAATTAAGGATTTTGTTTTCATTCCTGGCCTCTGTTTACATTCCTTGTATCTAACTTCATTCTTCCAGAACTCCAGAAACAAAAGCATCCAACACATGACACCCTCCCAAAGGTCAGGCTCAAGGAGGCATCTGCTGCAGGAAAACGCTGGAGTTTGGAAAATCTGACCACACGTGGGAAAACCTACGGAGAAGTTCTGGGCTGACATCAGCGTGGAGGGGACGGGGGTCAGGCCGGGGTGAGTCAGTGGCACGAGGTCATGTGGGGTTGGGAGGCATCGGGGTGGGAGCTGGGGCTTGCATACAGGGCTGGAAGTTCAACTTGGGGTCATCCCTGCCCATGGCATTGGGGTTGGAACCAGATCTCTGAAGCCCCTTCCAACCTGAACCATGCTGGGATTCTGCAGCTCTGGGGCTGTTCCATTGGAGTGATGGCCAAGGGCTCCTTCCTGAGCCCTCCTTGGAGCACAGGGTCACCCCCAGCCCACCCCAGCTGCAAGGACGGGGCCACTGCAGCCTTCTCCTTCTCCTGCTTTCAGAAGTCCATCCAAGGATGTGAATTTGAGGAAGACACAAGATCTCCCCTGTGGGGATGGCTGTGAATTCCATGATGAGTTCTGCAGCCAGCTGAACTTCGTGCCCTGTGTTGAAGCCACCGCTGCCTCTTCTCTCCTCGCTTTTTCCCGGCTCACGATGGAAGCTGCAGGAAATGCCGATGGCTGGGAAGGGAAAAACCTTTCCCAGGGCTCAGGTGCAGAGTTGAGCCCCTGGGTTTTGTCCTGCTGAAGGGATGAGGTGGAGGAAGCCCAGTGGGGTCTGGGCACAGAGCACGGGTCATCTCCAAGGTGCACAAGCCTTAGTTTGCACTGACGCTTTTCTTGGAAACTTTCAGGTTTGCTGAGAAAATAGGAGGTTTTTTTTTTCATCACAGACTTCAGACATGTGAGCCACGAGCAGAAACTTCCCTCAGGAGCCAGAATTTGTCGGGGTTGGAAGCTGAGAGCTGCTGTGCCCCTCCAAAAGCTGCTGCTTTGCTCTGTTCGCAGGAGAAAGCTGGTTTGTGTCTCACTTTCTCCGCTGATTTATTCCTGGCTGAGGGTTTGATGCTGCTCTCCTTGGGTTGGTTTTGGAGCCTGGTGGGAAACACCATTCACTGGGGGGAATGGACCCTGCAAGCATCTGCCAAGCCCAAAATCCTGGCTCTGAGCACCCCCTGCCCCCAGCAGACCCCAACATAAAGAAAACCGTGGAATCCTGGAGTGGGGTGGGTTGGAAGGGACCTTAAAACTGTCTCGTTCCAACCCCACCATGGGAAGGGACACCTTCCACGAGACCAGGTCCAGCAGTTCTAGCTCAGGCAGAGCTCCCAGCAAATCTTTTCCCCCTGCTCTTCCAAGGCTCTGGCTGTTTGTTTGGAGCTGTGCTGGTCTCTGTTGGAGATGGTTGGCACGTGTTGGTCCCCTGAGGAAGCGACTGGTCCTTGTTCCTCACAATGTCCATGTGGAAACCACTCCCCTTCTGCTGCCTCCGCTGCAGTCAGCAGCTGGGAGAGGGGCTGAAACCAAAATAACACCCCAAAAAGCCCCCAAAACCCCCCAAAATGGCCCTCCTTCAGCTGAGTTTGTGGTTCACCCCATGGCAGCACGTGTGGCTCTCTGTCTCCACACCACTGCAGGCGGAGACTTTTTGGAAAGTACTTCCTGGGCTGGCTGGAACAGCCCTGAAATCTGAGCAGGATCCAAAAAATGAAGGGGGAAGGCAGCTCTTTTTTCTTTTGACAGCTTAATATCACATGATGGATCCATGAAAATGATCTTCCCTGGCTTTTTGGCCAGCGAGGAGCCCCACGGAGGAGTTTCTGCCGAAAGTCATGGGATGTCCCCATGGCAACTTTTTGTGAGGGGATGAAATACTCCGGTTTCCTTGGGTTTTTGTCTTCCCATCCATCACCTTCCTGACAGCTGTTTACATTTTGGAGGTATTACATCAATATTATCAGAGCACAGCTCTCCTCCTCTCAACCCCCGCCTGGCACTTGTCGCTGGTGCCAAGGCTTTGGAGGGGTGGGAGGGCAGGCTCTGGTCCCTGGGCAGGGCAGGGCAGGGGTCTTGGGCACTGGGACAGCCAGTGTGGCTCTTGGTTTGAAACCAGCTCTGTAGAAACTCAGCTCAGCAAGAGCCGCCACCCCAATGAGGTCCAGTTTAATTTAATCCTCCCCCAGGGATTTGCAAATGGCTTTGTGAGCAGCAAAGACGTCCCTCAGGCCCCGTTTACTTCACATCTCTCGTGAACCCGAAGCATCTCCCAGGGTTTTTCCTCCTGCTTTGCTGCACAGGAACTGTGGCTGGTGCAGAGGAGCCTCTGGAGGCCGATCCTTTGGCAGGAGAGGGACAGCAGATCCCTGTAAATCCAACTTTCCGCTGCTTTCCAGGCCAGGCACTTGGAGGCAGGAGGCAGCTGCTGCCGCTTGGTTTTCCATGGAGTGTTTTAACCTGGGAAGTGCTGTGCTTGAGACCCCAAGGGAGGGACACCACAAGACCCAGGGCCCTTTTTCTGGTGCTATTTTCCCCCCCAGATCCCTTTAAGTTCCACTGACCTGCTTCCAAATCACCCCTCTGGAAACAGAAGCAAATTTTAAGATTATATGTGGGGTTTGTATTCTTTTTTAAAACTTATTCATTTTTCATGGAAAAGTGGCTTGTCTTCCAAGTGCCTGGGAGAGTTTAGTTCCCAGCAAGGGATTTCCCCAGCCGTGCCCTGGGCTGGGAGCAGGAGCAGCAGGGCTGTGACTTCTGCTGAGAGCATCCACTTCTCAGGGATCCCTCCCTCTGTGCTCCACTTACTCTGCTTTAAATCACATTGGAGCTTCCTGTCTGCCCTCTTTAATATTTCTTTTCATTCCCTGAAAAAGTGACTTTCACCAGCCCAGAAATGCATCTTGTTCCTTTAAGTTGTTGCTGCCCCCCTGAAATGCTTTTTGCTCTGGAGTTTTATAGGGGAAACCAGCTGGGCAATGTAGTGAAGAGCTGGAAATCTCTGTCAGGCAGCGTTTTCTGGTGGAAGGAGCACTGCACAAACAAGCTGAGGAGCACCCACATCTCCACACCCATTTGGATCCTCCTGCTGCTTTGATCTCCGTCCCAGACATGTGTCCTCTCCCGCCTGCAGACCTCAAATGTATATTTTCAGGAGGGAAGAGGGAAGAATGAAAAGAAACTGGATCTCCCAGACGCTCTTTCATCCAAGAGTGTCTTGAGCAGAGCTTATCTCCCTCCTGCAGAACCTAAACTGTCTCACAGACACTTGGTAGACAGAGACAACGGTGGTTGGACACATCCCAAAAGATCTTTGCTCTCAGTTGGGTGGGAGAAGGGACAAAACCCCATTTGCCTTTCCCACTGAGCTCCATCAGGCAGCACCTAAATGTGGAGATTCCTGTCCACAAAGGCTTGGGCTGGATTGGGTGGGGAAGGACCTCCTGGGTCACATCTGCTGTCTGAAACTAAACCAAAGACTGCATTGATCTTTTCCCCTTGGAAAAAGTGGAAGTGAGGATGTGGCTGGTCCCCACTGGAGCCACCCCAGCAGGCCACAAAGCCCTGCCATGGTCAGAGCTGAGCTCCAGCTGGAGCTGCCTCCTGGGAATTGCCTCCAAAAGGTGCCACCAGCCTGGGGAGGAAGAGGATGGAGGGAGAAGGTCCCAGCCAGGGATGCTGATGTAGTTCATGTGGTTGGGGGTGCCCAGCCCAGGGGGACCTCAGTGACAGGGGTGGCTCTTGTGGGGACAGTGACCCAGACAGGTGTGGAACAAGAGCCCCCCACTGTGCCCTGGAATGGGGAAGAAGATGCCCATCCAGCAGTTTTTCTCCTGTCCCTTTGCTTTTGCTTCCCAGCTGGGCTCTCCTGGCACCAGGAGGTGCCCGTGCCTGGGTGAGTGTGGGGCAAACTAAACGGTGTGGCCAGTTGCCCTGTGGCATCACACTCATCTCCTGCGTGCTGTGGGCACTGGTCTCCCTCTTTTGAACCCCGGGGGTGGCACCTGAGCAGGAGTGGTACCCACCTGGGGGTGGCATCGGTGCGGAGGTGGCACTTGAATGAAGGTGCCACACGGCAGAGGTGACACCCCACAACCCTCAGTGACCCCTTGAAGGCGACCCATCCCCAAGCCCCCACCGGGGTGGGGGATGCCCGGGTGACCCCAGTACGGTGCCACAGGGAGGAGGGGACATTGGAATTCCCGGCTGGCACAGCCGTGCGGGCAAGCCGCTCCCTAAAGGGTGCCGGGCCGGGCGAGGGCTGTCCCCGCTGCCGTCCTCTCCTGCTGTACCTCCTACAAGTTCCCTCGTCCCTCCCACTCCCTCCCAATGCTCGCCTTCTGTCAGGGAGCCGGGAAAGGCTGGGGATAAGGAAAGGGCTCTGGGAGAGAGGCTACCAGTCTGGCTGGCTGCCTGCCGCGGATGCTCGGGGCCGCGGAGCGGGGCAGCTCCCATGGCCCTTCCCAGCGGGATGCTCCTCGCCTGCTCCCTCTGCCTCCTGCCCGGTAAGTGCCCTCTCCCCCTGCGCCCACCCCAAATCCCCGGGCAAGGGCTAAACCCCCCGGGAATAACTTTCCCTGACTCAGGAAAGGGGCTGGAGAAAAGCCCAAGGTTAACCAGGCTCTCGGAAAAGTTTTGCCGGGAGCGGGAGGGTGGTTGGAAGGGCTGGAGATCCTTGCTGGCTTTCCCGGGAAGGAGCGGGCGGGTGGGCAGCCCTCGGAGCGGGACCGAGGGGTGCCCTCCTGGAGCATCAGGTGGTGGGGGAAAGAAAAGCCCCCCAGAGGAGCGCCCCTTTCACCCAGAACTAACTTCGTGCCCCACAGGTGGCTCGTCCTGTCGCACAAAAGCGAATTGCTCGAGGTTCAATAACTAAGAGAGCCAAATTTGAGGCAGAGATCGGTCCGGGAGCTCCTCCCGTGCGCGCTGTGCCTTTATTCCCCTCGCTGCCTCGCTCGGGCTCTGCTTGCAGAAAGAGCTGGTAATTCCTGTTTTAATCCCATCTGGCATCCCCCCGCACGCAGCCGGGCTCGGGGCTGCCAAAGCGGCACCGCTCCGTGCTGAAAGGGGGGAAAAAGCTTTTCCCGGAGCAGGAGCGGGGCCACCGGCTCAGCCCGCCCCGGCGAACATTCCCCAGCAGCCCGGTGGGACGGCGCGCCAGGCTGCTCGGGCTTTTATGGCTGCTCGCCTTGCCTTTTTCCCCTTGCTGGTGGCGGAGCTGCTTTTCTCGCTTAATAGGGACCATGTGTGCCCTGCATGCGGCCAGCGTGGGGCTGCCTGCGTGGAGGGGCACAGCCGGACCCTGCCCACGGGGCAGGCACGGCCCGTGGGGTGAAAGCCCCTCGGGGAGACGCTGCTCGGACAGAAAGGGTGGGTATTGCAGGGAGAGGCTGGGTATGTGACACAGGGGCTGCACGGGAATCCTTCCTGGGAGGGCATTTGCCCACGGGGGGTTCTGCCCACGGGGGTTTCACCCCACGGAGATTTGTGCCCACATTGTTTTCCATCCTCGGGTTGTTCTGCCAATGGGGGTTTCTGCCCATGGGATTTGCTGTCCAGGGATGTTTCTTCCCACGGGGGGTTCTGTACCCAGGGCTTTCTGCTCACTGGGCATGGTGTTTTCCAGCCCTGAGTGTTTCTGCCCTTGGATGTTTCTGCCCACGGTGGTTTCACCCCAAGCAGGTTTGTGCCCACAGTGGTTTCCATCCTTGGCTGGTTCTGCCCATGGGATTTTCCATCCTCGAGTGTTTCTGCCCCTGGATGTCCACAGTGATTTCTGTATCCAGGGGTTCCCATCCATGGCAGTTTCTGTATCCAGGGGTTCCTGCCCACGGGGGTTTGTTCCCACAGTGTTTTCCATCCCTGGGTGTCCCTGCCCATGGGGTGGCCAGCAGAACAGGAGCTGTCCTGATGCTCCCAGCACTCCATGGTCCTCTCCAGGCTGGGATGTGTTGTGGCCACTGTCTGGTGTATTTTGTGAGGGCCAAGGCTGGTGGACATGTAGATTAAGGGCAGGTTTGTGTCATTGTGGGACCTCCCAGGGCTCTGAGGGTTGCCAGGTGGGATGTGAATCCTTGGGAATGGTCCCTTTGCTGTGCAAGCAGCGCTTCCTGTCCTGGAACAAGCCCTTGGCTGCTTTGCCCAAGGGAAATCCTTCTCCTGGCTCTCTCCATTGGATCTGGGGAACCTCCTGAATGTGGCCTCTTGCGTTGTCCCATGGGCTGGGAGTGCTTGGAGGCACCGTGGTGTCCCCAGCCATTGTCTGGTAGCCAGGGACCCTGGTGACACTGACCTGCACAAAACCCATCCTGGGACAATCCAGTGTCCCTGAACTTCAGGTTAGGCCAGTTCCTCCTCTCAGAGGCACCAGGTGGATTCCTAAGGACCCTCCAGTCCAGGCTTCTTAATTTTGGGTGGCTGCACAGCCCCAGCAGTAGGGCTGAGTGGGACTTCACCTCCCTGTTGTCCATCCACTGGCCAAGGTTTGGCCAGGGAAGGTCCAATAAACAACCCCCACCCGAGGCACAGGGGGCTCTGAGAAGCCAACCCTGCCCTCTGGCTTTCCTGGCATTTTCCTGGGGCAGGGGCAGCAGGAGACCTGCCACTATTTATTCCTGATGCCGTTGGGTTTTATCACAAATGAATACTCCACACCTTCCTTAGGGCTGCGAAACGTGGCCATCAAACAGCTCCTCCCCAGTTTGGGGGGGCCCAGAAGGCTGGAATTCTGGAAGCACAAGGTACTTGTGTAGCTAAAGCCTTGGAGCTGTTTGTCAGAGATTTTGTGGGTGAGCAGGAATGTTACAACACACGAGCCGGGGATGACTGATCCCTCTGTTCATCCACAGCATTCCCAGGCTCTCCAGCCACTGCTGGAGCAGCCACCAGGCCCTGGGTTGCTTCCTAATAGCTGATGACAAATGCTGGCTTTGAGATAGGAACATGGAGAGGAGCTGGGTGCTGTCAGCATCCCATCTGGCAAAGAGGGATTCCCGGGAATTAAAGCTAGAGGAAAGCACGAGGACACGTGGCCCACGCTGCTCCTTCTCAGAGCTTTTGCCTGAGTATCTTTTATTGAGCTTAAAGATTTCCTTGTTCAGCTAAAATACTTCAATCCTAGGAAAAGAACAAGTGATGGGATGCACAGGAGCATCCAATGGCAGCAAATCCTAGGTGGGGATGAGGATGGGGATGGGAATGGGATGGGAGGAGCCCAGCCCAGCAGTGGGTCACCGGTGGCATCCTCAGGGATCACATCCACGGAGCTGCTGCCCCGTGTCAGAGGTCACCTCTCCTGGTGGCTCTGAGTGAGGAGGGGAAACAGGAGTGAGGACAGCAAGGCCAGTTGGGAGGTGCCAGATGGAGCTGCCTGACCCGGGCACGCTCCAGGGTTTGGCACGCGGGAGCTTGGCCTGTGCCACGGCTCCCAGGCTCCTCCAGCGAGCAGCTGGCTCATCCCTGCAGGAGAGCAAGAGCCTGGCATGGCAGTGCTCTTCTCATGTCCCATTCATAGCCTTTGCCTTGGCTCACCCCCAGTGGCCCACGGGTACGGCACACGTTCCCACGGGATGCGCTCCCTGACATCTTTTCCCGGGTGTTGGAGCTCCACACTGGCTCAGCCTCTCTCCAAAACCCTGCTGCTGAGCTGGGGCAGTGCTGCAGTGGCCCAGGCTGCCTCTGCACGCTGCAGTTAAAGGTACTGCCTGCCTTTCCCTCAGAGCCAAATGAAAACAGGGCAGTTCTGCCAGCAGCTGCACTGCCTGGCTCGCAGCTCCTGCAGTCGGGAAGGTTTGGAGCAAAGGAAGCAAACTAGAGCTCCAAACATCTCCTGGGAGGAAAAGCAGGCTTAGGGCATCACGGTGCTGCAGGGCACCTTCCCAGAGTGCCTTTGCCAGCTGTGAATCCCCAAGGAGCCAGGCAAGAGGATGGCACTGGGACTGAGCATCCCCTCCCAGAGGTTTTCCTTACAAGGAGGACTTATTTTTATGCTTTTTGGCAGGAAAGGTGGCTTTTATTCCCATTTTTTATTCCCATTATTGTTTCCCCAATGTGTTTTATTTTTCCTCTTTTCAATATTTGACCTGACAAGAATCAAAAGTTTGGACGCGACAGAAGCTCCAAGCTCGGAAAGGAGGAATTTGAGGCTTCCTGCCTTGGCGGCCTCGCAAGCAAAACATGTGGCTTTGGGTCACTTATTTATGACAGTGATGTCACTCCTGACAAGAAAATGAGCCTGGGATCTTTGGGGTTGCTAAGTCTCCGTGACAACCCCTCCTAAAGTTCCCATTAGCTGGAGCCAGTTGAAATATTCGCTGATATTTGTTTTGTTTCTTTGTGCCTCGAATGCGCCCACGTCTGTGGGGCTTTGGAGGGTCCTCCCCTCTGCCATCCAGTGCCTGGAAACTTGGCTGCCAGATCTCTTGGCTTTTCCAGCCCCATCACTTTCCCCAGTGTCTGGGACCTGCTGTGACTGGGATGCCCCTCCCAGCTCTTCTCCCTGTTCCCCCCCTTCAGAGATTTCCCACTTCAGGGGATATTTCTGCTGTTTGTTTGAGGGTTTGTGTTGCTTTTCATGACCTGCCTGCCACAATGTGATCCTAAAACAAGGAGCCATGGGATGGGATTCTCCAGCTTATCCCAGTGTTCCCACTCCCCAAAACCATCTGCCTGGGGCTCTGCAGTGCAAACTCAGAGCAACTCTGATTAATGCACAATAAATCAGATGGAAACCCATCACTTGCTCTGCATCCAAGATGCTTCTACACAACCTGGAATTGAACCCGCTGGAAATACAAAACTCCCTCTCCCCAAAAGTCCCCCCTCTTCCAGTGGGTTTTCCAGCCAGGTCCAGGTGCCACCCCATGTCTCTGGTGGCAGCAGTGACACCCCAGGGTGCCCCCCGTCCCCCACGGCCCCCTTTCCCCTTGCCCATCACCCCTCGATGCCCAGTCCCACCCGCTGTTTCTCCCCCGGGTATCAGTTAACTCGGGGGAGGTTTTAATTTGTTTTGTAATGTTAAATAAGGTCAATGGACCACAAAATATGTTGGCTCTCATCCCTGTCTCCTTTTTTTTGATCCCTGCTTTCTAGAATTTCTTAGTGCAGGATCTGAGAGCTCCTTACCTCAGCCCTCCTTGGCGAGACTCTGCCTCTCCCTCCTCCCGGAGCCAAAGCTGCACATTTGTTCCTGTGACTGCAAGAAGCAGCTTTATCCCTGACATTCCTACCCAGCAAAACACTTTCCATCCTGCGTTTTTCTGCCTGGAAGCAACATTCCCGGCCTCTCCTACTGACAGCTCCTTTATATCCCCATAAATACCAAACGTGAGCCTTTTGTTGCTGTTCTTAAGAAGGATGTCAACATCTTTTACGGGTATTAAGCATCCAGCAGTTACTTTCGGTCCCAATGGGAATGAAGAGCCAGGATATCCCGGCTATCCTTGTCCATTTCTGCAGCACCAGCTCCTTCCTGGGACCTGGATAATGTCCCTCTGTGCCCAAACAAACCCCTGGGGGAAATAATGTTAAGAAACCCCCACTTTATTGTATTAACCACAAAGCACTTGCATCTGTGGAAGGTTTGAGGGTGCTGCTGGTCTAAACCAAAGCCTGGCTCTGGATGAAGATGCGCTAGAATGGCTTGAAAGCCTCTGGATGTGGGATGTGCTGGATGGGACACGGGTGGCTGCAGCATTTCCCAGCCACCAGTAACAGAGATCAGCCCAGTGCCAGAGCTCCCTGGCACAGGTAGGGCTCTTCCCCCTGCCCAGGGGGCTTTGCCCCAGCTCACTTCTCCATGGAATGCAGCCAGGGGGGCTGTGCACACAGTCCAGGGCAGCTCCTCCACCCAAGGAGGGGCAAAGAGGCACTTCCAGCATCCCTGAACCATCCCAGTCCTGGCAGGAGTCACCTGATGCCTCGACTTCCCCCCTTGCTGCTGGGTCTGGCCCCTCACAGAGGGAGGAGCTGCCAGAACAACCACCCAAAATTTGCTCCCTGGCAGCAAGTGGCTCTTGGAGTTTGTCCTGTGTGGGCTGCGAGCACCAGGCTCCTGGAGAGGGGATGTCGTGGGCAGGGACCCTGCTCTCCTGGGGGAAGATCCCTTTTCCTCAGGCAGGATGGGCTCAGTGGCCACCAGGAGCCTGTTGGTGCCTGCTGGGGTGAAGCCCCTTTGCAGGTGGGTGGGAAGGGCTTGTACAGCTGTGGCCTCTAAACCCTAAATGATCCTGTTTAAAGCTCCAGCCCTGGGGCTGGCTGCTCTCTGGGGGCTCAGGACCTGAGAGAAGAGCGTTGGGTGGCCACAGGTAAGGTGGGTCTGATGTGCTTTAGGTCTTGCAGCCTCTTCTCTTTGTGGCTGGTGTGGGAATGCTGTGCCACAGAGGGGCAAACCGCCCCTGGCTCGTGTAGGACCCACCTGGGGTGTATTTTACAACTGGGGAAGCAGCATTCCCAGGGTGGTTGAGGGTGGAGGCACCTCTGAAGGTCTTCTAGTCCAGGTTGGCAGGGCTGTGTCCAGTTAGAGTTCAAATATCTCCATGGGTGGTGACCGCCCAGCCTCTTGGGGTGACCTGCTCAGTGTCTGACCACAGCAAAGGTGTGTTTTCTCCTCCCAGCTCAGCCCTTGGCTTGACAGGATCCTTCTCTTCTCTCCCAGGGCTCGGTGACACCTTCAACATCGACACCAGGAGGCCCAAAATCATCGCTGGCTCCAAGGAAGCCTATTTTGGTTACACGGTGCAGCAGCACGACATCGGGGGCAAGAAATGGTGAGTGGGCTCTGGAGAGCCCTCAGCAACCCTCCCAAAACACTCACTGTCTCCTCCTGCCCCACCTGACCCCACTCTGGGGTGGGAAGTGCTGTGGCTCCAGGGGAAACTGAGCTGTGCTGGTGGTGCTGCTGAGAGAGGCAGAGAATAGAGACCCTTTTCCTCTCAAAAAGAGGAGTCTGGGGAGGGGACAGCAGTGAATTTTGGGGGGGCGGGGTGTACAGAGAGTGGTGTCCTGGCTCCTGCCCCTCCACCTCCCGTGCACAGGGCTTTGCTCCAGGCAGGTTCCTCATCCCTGGGAGCCCCTTGGACTCCAACACTGCTGGAAACCCATCTGGGCTTTGGGTTGGGGCCATCCTGTGTTATGTAGTTTCCATCAGGGCCTGCTCTGCAGAAGTGCTCAGACCTGCCCGTGGCCATCAGGAACGTGAGATGGGCCTTGGATGGGCCCTGCTCAGGGTTTGGGTTTCGGGGGGGGAGGTTTGCTGCTCGCCAGGGCTGGTCCTGCACAGCTGTTGGCAGAGCCCCTTGGTGCTCTCCAGCAGCACATCTGGATGCTGTGGTGACCAGGGCAGCTCAAAAGCCCGTGACATTCTCTGCAATGCAGTTATGGGAGGATCTGTCCCACGAGTGGGTGACAGCCAGGCTTGAGGCAGCAAGAGAACTGCACGTGGATACTCCTGGAGCTCAGGGATCAAACCTGTTCTGCCTTTCCACACCTGGTGCTGGTGGGGGACACGGGGCTGGGTCCCCTCCTGTGTCCTCCAGCTGAGCTGATGCTTCTGGGTAATGGAATTTTGGGGCCAGTTGTGGTCACTCTTTCCACTGGCTCTGAGCCCTGTTTGCTGCAAGGCTTGTGTGGTTTTCCCAAATGGAACTTTGCATGCTGTTCATGGGGTGCTGCTGCTGCTGCAGCCCCGGGGCTGTGGGGGCTCTGGGGACTCTGCTGCTCCCTGAGAGCTGGGCCAGGGGGTCTCTTGGGGTCTTTTCCCTCTTGCTGTCCATGAACCTGTGCTATGGGACTGTTTCCCAATTGAGCAGCTTACACTTAAGAATCCAGAAACATCTGGATGGGACAGAACCCTCCACCTTTTCTTTGCTTGAGAATGTGGATATTTACCCAAAAAAATGCTTTCTTGGGGTTAAAGAATTTTAGGCAGCTCATGGCCAAAGTCAGTGGAGCATAAACACAGCTCTCGAGTCATTCCAGGAAATAAAACAAACCCCTGCAATGTCCTGTGCTGGGGACCTGGGTGAGGAGCTCGTGGTAACAGATGATGTGGCTCTGCTTGGCATGAAGCCTTCCATCCTCAGCTCCCTGGAGCACATCTGGATGCTACTCTGTGCCTAATTCCAAAGGGAGCATCCATCCCTCACCTGCTCCGTGGGATGTCTGTGGGGTGGTGGGATGGGGTTGTGCTCTCCAGGGCGGCTGATCTGGCGCTTCAGAGCACGGGAGCTCTTCATTTGCCAAATGAATAAAATGTGAAATATTTCCCCTCGGGAACGGGTCCCAACCCCAAACCGTTTGACGGTATTTGTGCTGGCTCCTGCTGGGGGCTCCAGCTCTGCTGAGGTCCCGCCAGGTCAGGGCTGAGCCCAGGAAAGGACCTTCAGGGCGGGTGGTTCTCGGAGGCAGATAAGGAACAGGAACCAAGTGTCTCTGCCATGGCATTCCTCCCTGTCTCTTCTTCTGGAGAACAGCCCTTTGCCATATCTCATTTCATCCTAAGCACACCAAATCCCTGGAAGTGTCCAAGGCTGGGTTGGACAGGGCTTGGAGCAACCTGGGCTGGTGGAAGGTGTCCCTGCTCATGGCAGGGGTGGGATGGGATGAGCTTTACAATCCCTTCCCACCCAAAATATCCCAGGATTTATGAGGGATCCTGTGTGATTCCCTCCCACCCCTCAGGGCCTGCTTTCCCTGGGGACATGAGCAGCAGAGCAGCTCTTGGGTGTTCGGTGCCTACAGGGGCTGCTCTGCAGGGATTTCTGCCCAAAGGGAGCTCTCCGAGGGAGAGGGGTGGAAAATACCCATTTGGGGAATATTTTCAGCCCACTTGTATCTGTAGGTGCTGTTTTGTCCATGATCCAAGCACAGGGGCTCCAATTCCTGTGCCATTTGGGGATCTCTTTTGTTTCTTCTCATGCCTTGGAGCTGCCACCATCACTGATGAGATGGTCAAGTCCTGGGCATCAGTGAAAGGAGGCATTTTTTCCTCCTTTCCCCGGCAGCAAAGACCAGCTCTGGCTTATTTTGTCCATTCTCCCATTTCTCCTGCCAACATCAGGCAGGGCACAGCTTTACTTTCCTCTGGTTTGGGTTCCTCTGCACAGCAGCAGAGCACAGATATACATACGTATATACGTAAGTCCAGCATTATTTAAATCTGCAATTATGGAGCGCAAAATGTCTATTAAATATGTGGACACGGTGAAAAAATGAAGCCACCGTGACTCACCCTGGTTAAAGGAGAGATGACTGAGCAGCCCAGACCTCCAGAGCTCAAACCAAGGACGTACAGAGAGAGAGCAGGATAATGATTGTCCTAAGCTCCAGCCAGCCCCAGGAGCTGGCAGGAGAAAGGGAGATGTCCAGATGAAACCCCAGTTGCTGGGAAAGCAGCAGCCAGATGAGCATCTTTCAGTGCCACGCCAGAGGAATTCATCCAAATCCCCGGCCCACGGGAGGGTTGGGAGGAACTCGGTGGTTGTCGCAGGAGCTCGTGTGGTTGGGGCTCCAACGACGTGCAGGGCCCCGGCTGCCAAATTCCAGGCGTGGAATCCGAGCACTTTGGCACCTCTCCTTCAGTCTGAGCCTCTGAATGCTGCTTTTGGCTGCCGTGGAGGGTGTTAGAAGGGTTTCAAGGCAGCTCAGATGGATATAAAGATATGTATAGAGGTGTGTGGAAAGGCACACAGAGGTGTGTACCAACGTACAGAGAATATTCTCCCGGTATGTTTTTAATGACTTTTTCCCTTTTTCAAACCTTTCAAGGAAGGACCCATCATTTACACGTGAGGGCTGTGGTTCCAACCCAGAGAGCGGAAAATCCAGGAGGAAAGAATTCAGATTATTAAACTCTAGGGGGAAAAAGAAATCCTCTTGGATATACAGAGCTCGAAAAGCTCGTGGATTTGGGGGCTGAGTTTTCTCCCATGTCTCCCAGAGCGCTGAGTGGCTCTCATACCCTCCTCTTGATACTTTCTCTCTCTTTTTCATTAAGCTGGTGGTGCCTTCTCCAAGTCTGTGAGTGGAAAAGATGACAAGAGGTTACTGAAATTCATCCTAAAGTGCAGTAGGGATTTGTGCAGCAACACTCAGGCAGTACCAGGGATTGTGGGATCTGAGCTTCCCCAGTGCCCAGGGCTGGGCATCTTTGGGGAAACTGGGGGAAATGGGAGCTCCCTGTGCTTCTGGTTTGGGGGAAAAATGACCTGTCAGGAGTTTTAGGGGGTTCCTGTAAGGATGGAGGTGATTGTGGTGTTGACCTGAAGTGGTGAGTTGACTTAGTGCTGCTCCTCTGTCCCAAGTCACTCTTTGGTTTGTGCCATTTTGGGCTGTTTAAGGTGTGAATCAAATCCAGAGTGGTTTGGTGGTGTGGCTGGATTTATTTGGGCAAAATAAGTGTGTTCAAACGTGCACAGGGTTTGCACAACTGCACCTGGGATGCATGTCTGTGAAATGTGGAAGTTCTTCTCGTGGTGCTCAGGGATGTCTGTGGCCAACACAAACTGGAATCACATTGAGTTTGGAAGAAAAAGGTTTTCAGAGGTCCAAGAGCAGGTGAAAAAGGGGAAAAAAAGTTCTCTCCATTGTCCATCTCCCCCTTCCAATTGTTTGTCTTGATTGCTCCCTGTCATCCCACGAGCAGGAGCTGTGTCACTCCCTAAGGAGGGACAATTCCCTCCTCTCACATGTCCAACCACTGTCCTCAGCCTCCCATTGCCACCAGACCCCCCAGGACAGAAGGAGGAGAGGGAAAGGGGTCCAGGGGGTGGGCTGTGTCTCTGTGGGGTGATGGCAGCATCCCTGATGCTCCACACGAGTGCCAGGCCCAGCTGTGGCTGTGGAGTGAAGCTTTCCAGCTATGCAGAAAATTAAGCTTGAGAAGAACAGGCTGTGGAAGGAAAGCCCTGGGAATAAACATCCATTAGCCCTTCGAAGCCACACAAATAATAAATACAGCCTTCCCAAGCTGGCTGAGGGCAGGGATTCACTCATCTGCTGGCAAGGTGGTGGGCTTGGGGAGTGGGCTTCAAGTCTGTGGGTCCAGTGATCAGGATGCTCCCGAGCTGCTGTCCCCATGCTGAGCTCCTGTCCCGTGCTGTCCCAACCCCACTTTGCAGCTGTGAAGTCTCAGTGCAGGGTTTGCCCCCCCAAACTCCCCCTGTGCACAGCTCCCCCCCAAAAAACTCATCCCTGTGAGCCCCCCAGAGCTCCCCCCCCTTCCCAAGGGCTCCTGGAGAGGGGCAGCCCCGACCCCCATCCCTGCGGCTGCTCCAGGCACAGACATGACGTTCCCAGTCTGAGCACGGCCAAGGGAAAAGGAGGGGGGAGAAGGGAGAGCAAAATCTGCTCGCTGGATTTCGAGCTATAATTGTGCTGATCTGGAAAAACAGTTCCAGGGGTTGCTATTTCCCTACTACTGCGAGAGGCTTTCTTGGCTGGGTTCTCCTGTGGCTTGGCCGCTGCCCGAGCGCTCGGATTATTTTGGTGAGAGGGGACGGAGCTGCAGAGCGTTCCTTCAGTGCTGGGATAACTCTGCTCACGGCTCTGCCTCCCACCACAGG
The DNA here is from genome assembly GCA_035222235.1 of Margarornis squamiger. Taxonomy (NCBI): domain Eukaryota; kingdom Metazoa; phylum Chordata; class Aves; order Passeriformes; family Furnariidae; genus Margarornis; species Margarornis squamiger. The sequence goes on from JAWWTY010000016.1 coordinate 1,495,827, forward strand.
CTGCAGGCACGGGGTGCCCATCTCCTGCTGCCCCCTTCTTGGCCTTGGTTCCAATGGTTTGGGTTGGAAGGGATCTCAAAGCTCATCTCACTCCACCCCCCCAGGAATGCCTTCCACTAGAGCAGGTTGCTCCAACCTGGCCTTGAACGCTCCCAAGGATGGGGCAACATTATGGGAGCTGGTGCCCAAGGGTGCCCCCAGGAGCAGAGGGGTGGGGAACCCCCAAAAAATGCTGGTGACTGGTCACTGGGGAGGGCAGGAGCCACCTGGGGGGCACTGGAGTCTCGGGGCTTGCTTGGGGATCTCCAGAAGGAAGGCAGAGACCCCACAAGACCCGAGGGACACGCACAGCCCATGGGGAGTGACCGCCAGCCTGGCCTGTGAGCACCTCCCCGAGGCAGCATCCCGGAGCCCAAGGGGAAAAGTGCCCCCCGGAAAGGCAGGGCAGTGCCACTCGTGCTGACCACAGTGGGTTTGCAGCCCGGGCAGTGCCACTCGTGCCGACCACAGTGGGTTTGCAGCCCGGGCAGTGCCACTCGTGCCGACCACAGTGGGTTTGCAGCCCGGGCAGTGCCACTC
>JAWWTY010000016.1:1496505-1509267 GCA_035222235.1 Margarornis squamiger
GTGCCGACCACAGTGGGTTTGTAGCCCGGGCAGTGGCACTCGTGCCGACCACAGCGGGTTTGCAGCCCACCCGTGACCCGCCGTCGCATGGCTTTGTGGCACTGCTGTGGCCACATGCAGGGCTCTGACCCTGCCTGTCCCTGCCCTGGGTCCCCTGGGGCTCTCCCCTGGATGGGGCAGATGGAGGGGATTGCCAGGCAATCAGGAGCGACATTCCCAGTGGGATGTGTGTGCGGAGCAGCTGCGGGAACGCCGGGTGTTTGTGTTTCCATTCGCAATGAGAGGGTTTGTTGGAAAGTGGAGGAAACGTTGATCAAATTGTGCAAAACAACAGCCAGGGGTGCCTGTGTGTGCTGGTGGCACGTGGGTGGCAGGAGGGGACAGGGAAGGCACAAAGCTCATGTCCAGGGTCTGGATAGGGGACAGTGAGGGGTCAGTGGGACCCAAACCTCAAAGCAAGGATTTGCTGCTTTTGGTTGGGGGGAATCCCCTAAAAACACCAAATGTGGGGATGGAGCTCAGGGACTGCTCTGCCCTTTGCAGGTTGTGGGTTAACTGGGGCAGTGTGGGGAGAGCAGGGAGACTGGGGGGGTGAGAGGGAGGCTCTGGTGCCTCCACCCAGAGTGCTCCTGCCAAGGGAGGGCATGCCAGGGGTTCAGGGGCAAAGCTGCCTTGCAAAGGGTGTGATGCCCCCTGGAAGCACCAATAATGGACCTGAGGGGTCCTTGGTGCTGAGCCAGCCCAAAGGTGGTGCTGGGAAGGTGTGCCAGAGCAGTGTGAAGGGCATCAGGCACTGCCAGAGGAAGGATCTGGTCAGACGAACAACCATCACCCCAAACTCCCTCTCTGAGACCTGGAGGTTGCCCAGCCCTCAGCCAGAGCTGTTGGTCCCAGAGGTGGTTTTGTGGTGGCCCTTGGTCACCAGCACTCGAGTTTTGTCTGCTGGTGGTGAGCAGGAGCTGCCTGTGCTCCTCAGCTTGTTCAAAATCTGGGAAAAGGACCAAAGGCTGAGCAAATGCTTTGCTAGAGGCTGCCCAGGAAGCTGCTGGCAGGCCCAGGACTCGTTTGCAGGTCCCACATTCTCCACCGTTCCTGCCTCTCCTTGGTCTCCCACTGTTGGTGTTTTTCCACTGTTACCAACGTGGTGAAAAACATTTGGGAGTCCATTCCTCTGTCCCGCTCCCTGCAAGGAGCTCTGATCCCACTTCAAGTTTTCCACAGCTGAACTCTCTCTTTCCTGAACCTCCTTAATCACTTCTTCATCCAGTTCCATCTTGAATAAATTAACTGCAAGTGAATTTGCCTTGCAGGAGATTAAGTGTCCCATTGATTGAAAAGTCCTGTGAAAAGCAGAGTGGCTTCTGCATTCCTCCCTAATCCCCACATTCCCGGGTCACCAGACATACCTTCCTCTCCTGAGTTCTTTTCCTTTAACCAAAATATCTGAAGGCTCAAAATGAGCTTTAATCAAAATACCTGAAGGCTCAAAACGAGCTTTGCAACCTTTCCACAATGTACCAGGGAGTGAGCTGTGCCAAGGGGGTTATTCCCTCCCAAAGTCAGGAATTTGCTGGATGCAAAAAGGCTGAGGGGTCTCTGGGGGACCCTGAGGAACATCATGAGAATGAGGGGAAGGGTTGAGCTACAGCCAGGCAAAGGTGCTGGGGAAAGCCAGGAGCACCTTTGGGGCAACAGGCAGGAATTATTTATGCAAAAAAGAATAAGAAATGAAATAGGGACTGGATGAAGCAGAACTTGGACTGTGGGAGGGGGTTTGATGGTGCTGGTGGTACCTCCTCCAGGAGGGGATGATGGGGATGGACACGTGCCCTGGGCTCAGGGCAGCAGCCCGAGCTACAGCCTGGATATTTGTGACATTAACTCCGCGACAGATTTCTCAGGGAAAATTTGGCTTCTCCATCAGGATGCCTTCAAACCAGGGGTGGGTGTTTTCCCAGGAGATCTGATCCAGCCAACCCCAATTTACCGGGTTCAGTACCAGCCTAAAGGATGTGAATTAATGTCTGTGACACAGGGAATTTCACCGGGAAATGTTTTGACTAAGAGGAAAAAAGAAAAAACAAACAATAATCCAATAGTTGTGAATATCTGGGATTTTAGGCTGTGCACATGTAACAAAATCCTTCAAAACAGTGCAAAAATAGGCAAATTGAGCTTGGCACATCATTCTTGCCCAGAGAAGCTGTGGCTGCCTAATCCCTGGAAGTGCCCAAGGCCAGGTTGGATGGGGCTTGGAGCAACCTGGGCTGGTGGAAGGTGTCCCTGCCCATGGCAGGGGGTGGGATGGGATGAGCTTTAAGGTCCTTCCCACCCAAACCATTCCTGGATGTTGCTGTGAGCCTGCAGCGGTGGCCACAGCCATCCCATCCCATCCCACTGCCAGCCCAGGCAGGAGAAGGGGAAGCAGGACCCAGCCCAAAGCACTGGAGCTCCTCTGCTATTTCCCCCACCAGCCTGGTTTTCCTCTCTTCATTTTTTTCCCCCAGGATGACAGTTAAAAATACGTCCCCAGACATGTTGCTCTGAGCAGTCTGTGCTTCTCCCACTTAATCCCTCGTTTTATTTTTTTCCCTTTTGTTTTCCCCACGAGCAGGGCATGAAAAGGAAGGCGAGGGAGGGCTTGTTTGGTTCTCATTTTCCTTTAAAGCTTCTTTTATAAGCCAAGCCATGACGCAAGGGCTCCTTGCAGAGCCAGGGGGGTTTATTGCAGCTTTCCAGGGAGCACCAGGGGCAGCTCTGGGATCACCCAGGGCTGTGTGGGCAGTGGGAGAGCTGGGATGGGCCAGGAATGGCTCCCTGCTGCAGCAGAATGTGCAGCTGGCTTTGGGGGTTTGGGGTGGTTTGGGTGATTTGGATGACCTGGGTAATTCGGGTGATTTGAGTATTTTGGGATATTTGAGTATTTGGAGTTATTTGGACAACTTGGGATTGGGGGTTTTTACTTCTTTTTAAGGAAAAAAAGTCACTTTTAAAGCACAGGTTTGCAGTCCACCAAGTAAGGGGAGAGGTTGTGAGCTGGGGAGTGGAGCAGCATCCCTGCAACCAGCACCTTCCAACCAGCTGGAAAAGCCTTTTCCCAAGCTGCCAAGTTTCCATGAGGATTTGACAGCTTCAGCTAATGAATCATTTCACTTGAACGGAGAAGGGGAAACAATGCCATTGTCTTTGGGAGACAAGAATTCCGGTTTCGTGAGCTCCACAGCCCTTTGCATTCATGGCACAGGCTGGAAATATTTGGGTTTTCTTTGAGCTCCCTGCCCTGACATAGCTGGAGGGTTGGGGAATGGGTGGGTTGTCCTCGTCACCATCACATGGTTGGAAGAGATACTGGGACTTAGTGATCCCTGGTGTTCAGGAATGTTTCTGAGTGGGTGGGGTGATTATATTAATAGGTGCATATTAATTATTGGGAAAGCCTCAGGTAGGGTGGGAAGCTGCTCTGAGAAGGTCATGTTAAATCCCATCTGTGTTCAATTCTTTGGGAATTCAGAATTGCACAAGGAGAACATCTGAGGTGTCTCAACCTTTATTCCTTTGCATCTCCAAGGTCTTTTCCTCTCCCTCATCCTCCAGCTCCACCTTCTCTCTCTTCTCTGACCAGGAGCAAATGGACATTGATGGTGTGACAGAGGCTGAGGGACACGAGCAAACCCCTCCTGCAGGTCAGGGAGAAAGTACCAGCCTTCCCCGAGCTTCTGCATGCTGACAGCTCCAGATGTTGTTTTCCCGTAATTAATCCCCTCGTTAACACTAAAGCTGTAAGACAGGAAGTATTTCCATGAGAAGCCTTAGATTTTGGAGCTTTTCCTTTGGTGAGCAATTCCCTTTCATAGGGATGGAATAAAAGCATGAGTGTTTAGTGTCTTTGTAGAAGCAACAGTGACTGAAATGACCATTTCTGGTCTAACAGGGAACATCTGTGCCGGGGCCCGGGCTTTGCCAGCTGCTGGGAAGGGCTGTGTGGAACAAAAGAGCTCCTGTTTATCTGGAGATCCAGACTCGGACAGTTGCATCCATGGATAGGAGTTTGAAGGCAGAAAAAGAAAAGCAGATTTATTTTGGGCTGACACATTGGGAGCAGAAGGTGCCAACAACTCGTGGTTCTGGGTGTTTTTGAGTGAGCCTGGCAGGAATGGGCACATTCCTCAGGCCCTGCTCTCTTCCTCCTCTGGTTTGCTGGTTTTCTGCTCAAGTCCAAAAGAAAAAGTGAGAAAAATGTTTGTGATGTCCCAGATACATCCTGGCTGGAGACCTGCATCCCTGCTGGAAGCATGGGGTTCTACCAGCTCCTCTTACTTTAAAGAGCAGATGAACACCCAACATCCTCACCCACCACTGGAGACCCAGATGTTCAGCCACGGTGTCCCCCAGCAAGGGACCCTCTGCTGGCACCTCCTGAGCCACGAGCAGGGGATTTGGGCTGGGCAACCCTTTCTCCCAGGGGGTTCTCCTCCTGTGGGCACTGACAGACCCCTCTCTCCCCAGGCTGGTGGTGGGAGCTCCCTACGAAACCAACGGGCAGCAGAAGACAGGAGATGTCTACAAGTGCCCCGTGACCAGCGACAGCCACAGCAACTGCACCAAACTCAACTTGGGTACGGCCCCCGGGGGCTCCTTAGGGGGGTATTAACGTGTTCTTGTCATGGTGTGGTCTTTGTCCCGGCTCTGGGCTTGGTCTGTAAAGATGGACCCAGTTGTGCTGCCCAGATTGTCCCCAAAAGTGTGAGGTCTGTGTGTTTTAGGAGGATTTTTGGATAAGGAATAATTTCAGGTGTTCATGTTGTTCCTGGTGCTGAGCTCGAAGCAATTTTAGGGTGAAATTGAACAACATGGAATTTAAAAAAAATTAATTATTTAATGCAGCTTAAACTGCTTTATTAAATGATCAGGATAAACTTCTCAATGGATAATGTCCCACAAGCCTCTGTATTCCCCCCACTGGGATGGCTGGTCAGTGTGCCCATCTCAGAGGGTTTCTTGGGCACAGGCAAGAAACATTTTGCTGCCAGGACTCAGCCTGCCCCTGTGGGATTTGGGGAATTATCACCCAGCCAGCCCACCCCTGAGCCCCATCACTGCTGGTGCAGCAGGAGAGACCCTGGGGGTGCTCCAGTCCCACTGACATCCCATTCCCATCTCCTGGCTGGGGAGAGGGAGACCCTCCTCGGGGTTTCTAAAGCTGGTGCAGGATATTGGGATGTGCCCTCCCAGGCTGGAGCAGTGAAAGGCACAGGGGGCACAGGGTGCCCAGTTTGGGGCATCCCACAGGCACACCCTGTCTCAGCAGGGAATGTGAGAGCTGGGGACTTTCTCACAGTCCCCAGGAGCTTTGCTGGGGTTTGGGGTGAGCTCTGGGATTTTTGGCACTGGAGCAGCTGCTGCTCTCACTTCATTTTTTATCATTACGAATCTCAGCTCTCCTGGGTTTCTACCAGATCTGATAAGAGAGGAGGAGCTTTGATTCATCCGCAATATTTGATTGATTGGCTCCAAATATATTTTTTTTAACCACTGAGGGGTTTTTTTTTCTCTCTTTTTTTCATTATTTGAGATGACAACATCGAGCCTCTTCTAGGAAATAAGTCTCTTGTGTGTGTAAATTTGAATCCTGCTAAAAAGCAATCTTTTCTTTTCCCACGGGGAACGAGTTTCAGATGACAAGAGCAGTTCCTATTTTGTTTTATTCCAAATCAACTTGTCTAGTTAGCACAATCCACCGGGGCCCTTGAGTGGAAGCAGATGGGAGCTGCCCTGGGGGGATGCCAAGCTGGAGAGGCAGGAGGTGATGTGGGAGCAGGATCTGCCCATGCCCTCCCTCACTCGCTGGGCAGCAGGAGCAGGAACATCCCTGTGCCCATGGAGGGCTCTGATCTCAGGGAGTCACATCCCTGGGGACCAGAGCAGGACAGTGGGGTGGCTGCACCTACAGCCAACACCCCAAAGGGCTCAGGACATGGGATAAAGCCCCTTTTTTCCTGGGTTTGCTGCAGATCCACGTTGAATCAGTTCAGGGTGTGCAGGTGAGAGACAGAACTGCAGCTGGTCCACAGGGACAAACAGCGAGGTGCTGAAATCTGCTGGATTTCAGTTTAAACCTCAGCAAGGGGAAATGGCTTCAAGTTGCACCAGGGGAGGTTTAGTTTGGGTCTGAGGAGACCTTTCTTCACAGAAAAGGTTGGCACTGGATGGGCTCTGTGATCCCTTCCAACCCAACCCCTCCTGACGTTCCATGATTCCAGTTTGCTTTCAGGCAAAGCAGCACAGGGGGAGCCCTGGGCTGGGGGGACCTGTGTCCCAGAGCCCTGAGGCAGAGCCATGGCTGGGTATGGCACAGCTGGCTCACAGCTCGGGGCTGTTGGAGCAATACAGTGCTGGGGCTGTTCCCATTTTGGGGCTGTTCCCATTTTGGGGCTGTGACACGGGACCCACAGCACTGCACAGACACACATCAGCCACCAAATGCCTGCTGAACTGGCAGTAAATGGTGGGACTGAGCCCCTCTCAGGGGTTGGTTCCTAAAGAGCCACAGCCTCATTCCCTGGAAGCCTTTTCTCCTTCCTGGTTGTGGCATCGAGGGAAAAACCCAATTCTTTTCTTAACAACTGCTTCCCAAAGCGCTGAGTGGGCACAGCCAGCTCTCTGTGCCAGCTCTGCCCTGGGCACAGCTCTGGGGGTGGGCTGGGACGTCCAGCTGTGCCCGACCAGCTCCTCTGTCCCCAGGACGGGTGACGCTCTCCAACGTGTCGGAGCGGAAGGACAACATGCGGCTCGGCCTCAGCCTGGCCACCAACCCCAGGGACAGCAGCTTTCTGGTGAGCACTGGGGTGCCAGGGGTGCCAGGGGCTCTGTGGCAGCGTGGGGAGGCGGGAGGGTGCTCCTCTGGCTGTGCTCAGAGAGCTGGGTAATAGGGAGATGGGTTTAATGCATATCCGAAGAGGTAATTGGTCTGTGATGCTCCTTGTAGGTCCCTTCCAATTCAGCATATTCTGTGATTCTGTGTTATATATGGGATGTGTGTGTGTATATGATTTTTATATATATATATGAATTATATCTAGAAATATGTATATGTTAATATATATTTATATTCATATTAATAGAATACATATAATTAATTTATGATACACATTTATTACTCTGTAAATATATAAAACCATGCATGGGTATATATAAAATAGTTTTATATATTATATATGAATTATATGTACTCTGTTGCATATGAATATAAATATATATATACACACACATAGAGATTTATATATATATATATATCTCTTTATTGTGGACTCCCTGTCCCTGGAGCTGTTCAAGACAAGGTTGGACAGGGCTTGGAGCAACCTGGTCTATTGGGAGGTGTCCCTGTCCATGGCAGGGGATGGGATGAGATGCCAGAGGGCAGGGATAGGTGGGATATTGGGAATAATTGTTCCCTGGGAGGGTGGGGAGGTGCTGGAATGGAATTCCCAGGGAAGCTGTGGCTGCCCCATCCCTGGAAGTGTCCGAGGCCAGGGTGGACGGGACTTGGAGCAACCTGGGCTAGTGGAAGGTGTCCCTGCCCATGGCAGGGGTGGGATGGGATGCCCTTTATGTCCCTTCCCACCAGCCCATTCCATGACTCTGTGATTCCATGCTTCATGCACCATGGGGCTCAAAAAACTCACCTTCCACGGGGACAAAAAAAAGAAAGGCCACCACACGAATGACCAAGTGCCAACTTCAACCCCATGCTGATGTTCTCCCCCCAGGCCTGCAGCCCTCTGTGGTCCCACGAGTGCGGGAGCTCCTACTACACCACGGGCATGTGCTCCCGGGTCAACTCCAACTTCAGGTTCTCCAAGACGGTGGCTCCGGCTCTGCAGAGTGAGAACCAAAGCGCCCTGCGGCCCTAAGCCCGGCTCAGGAGGCAGAGGGCACCTCTGCTCTCCGACCTCTCCAGCCCCAGGCAGAAACCAAAGCCATGTCAGTGTTTGAGCGAAGGCAAGAGAGCAGAGGAAGTGGTTGCAGGGAAGTGATTCAAAGGGGGTGACGTCCACAGACATCTGGGAAACATTTTCCTTCTGACTGACACCCGGGGAAGACAAAAAATACCTTCTTCTTCCAAAGGCAGGAATAAAAGCATCCAGAATATTTTATCAGAAGGCAAAATAGGGAAAGAATTCAGACTTGGCCACACAAAACAAAGCTCTCATTGACTGAAAGCGAAACGTGTTGGCCCGAGTTTGTAATTTTGGATACGTGATTTTATTTTTGAGGTCTTAAAAAAGCTTCCTGGCTTTCCTGAGGGTGGGAGGAACTGCAGAAGCCTGTCCTGCACCCTTCAGGGCTCCTGCAAGCTCCTTTTCCCAGCTGGGCACAGGGTGTGATTCCCAGCTTCATCACCCACCCCTTTGGTGTGGATTAATTCCCATGGAATAGAGAGGGGCTTGGGCAAATGGGATTTGGGGTGATCAAAGCAGTAAAAGCAGAGCCCACCCCCAAATTCTCAGTGTCACTTCCCTCTTCATGGCCAGGAGGTGTTTTAGCCCTTCTGCAAAGGATAATTGGGACTTTAGGGAGTTTCAGGCAGTGTTATCACTTAGTAAGTGGGATGCAGGGGTCAGCTCCTCTCCCTGCCCTCCAGGGTGAGACAGGGACTGGGGTGGTGGCACACAGCTGAGCACCAGTGACAGAGGGACCCATGGGTGACTCCAATCTGTGGGTGTTTTAACCCATAAAAGCCCACAGGAGGTGAAAAGAACAGCTGCTAAATACCTGTCCCTGGGAAATGCAGCATCATCTGCCTGTCTGCAGCTTTTCTAAGCAATGTGATTAAAAATAAGCAAGGGACAGATGATGCTGAGCAGTTTTCCCCACTGAAAACCCTTCTGCTGCCTCAGCCCTTCGTGGCTCGTGCTGCAGAGCCGAGCCCTGGGGTCCTCCCGGGGGGGTTTGGCTGGTTCCTCACGGAGGATTTAATGGGAAGGGAGGAAATGCCCGGCTGGTGCTGGATGGGAGGGCAGGCAGGGCTGGGCAGTGACTCAGGAGCAAGGCATGGCTCTGTGGGAAGAACAGGGGCTGGATCCTGCTGCTCTTTGAAGTGTGGAATTATATAAGACCGGATAAAAGCCCAAATCTGAATAGGAAAAGATACCACTGAGTGTTATTCTTAGAAAGTGATCCTGTCTTTTCTCAGCAGAGAGGATGCTTGTGGCTTCTCGCCACCTTGCTGGAGCCCAGAGCTCTCTCTGAAGGATTGAACTCAGCTTTTTATCCCAAATAAATCATCAGAGCAAGTACCTGGCTGTGAGTGAAGCCCTAAATCTCCCCTTTCAGTAACACCCTGTGTTTTCCACAGGATGCCAGACCTACATGGACATCATCATCGTTCTGGATGGATCCAACAGCATTTACCCCTGGGTTGAAGTCCAGCACTTCCTGATAAACATCTTGAAGAAGTTTTATATCGGTCCTGGCCAGATCCAGGTAAGGCTCTGCACAACTCCTGTGTCCCCCTGTGTCACACAGAGTCCCCAGCCCTGCTCAGGGGCTTCCCAGCATCCCTTTGCTGTAAATCTGGTGTAACTTGGCACTGTGCTTGGTCAGAAAATAGGGGTTTAACTCATTCCATGGAAATAATGCTCACATTAGGGAGCTTTGGAGAGATCACACCCCACATGCCAGTGGGCATGAAACCCTATGGAAATACAGGCAACATGTTGTGAAGAGCTCTCCATTCTCTTCCAGTAATTCTGGGTGGATTTGGGCAGGGATTTGGACAGGGATTTGGACAGGGATACCCTCAGCCATTTGCACAAATAACCCCCAGGTTGGTCCCATCAGACGTGCTGTGGGTCCACACTGGGATATCACCCCAAACCTTTAGAGCAGGGCAGGGGTGAGAGAAATAAAACTGAGCATTTCTAGTGGTCCCAGAGAGGGAAAACTGGGGCAACTGGGGAGAGAAAGATGGAACTTGAGTGGTGGTGGTTGTGTGGGGTTGATAAAGCTCATTGTGTGGGGGTTGTTGGCATCCTGTGTGATATTCCCTTAATCCCCAGGTCGGAGTTGTTCAGTATGGAGAAGACGTTGTCCATGAGTTCCATTTAAATGACTACAGGTCTGTAAAAGACGTGGTGGCAGCTGCCAGTCACATAGAGCAGAGAGGAGGCACAGAGACCAGGACTGCCTATGGCATTGAGTTTGCTCGGTAAAAACCTCTCACCTTCTTCTCCAACAACTTTAAATCACCATTTGCTTTCCTTCCCTCCCCCTCCCCTCCCTTTTCCTCCCTGCTGAGAACGTGGGTGATACCACCAGGCTAAAAATGCTTTTGGAAAAAGATTTGGTCCTCAAATAATGCTTTCCAAAGGATGCTCCTCAAAACTGCTCTGTCCCTGGCTGCAGCAGGAGCAGAAGGAGGACACAGAGACAGACTCTGGAATTATGTCCTCTTTCTGAAAGCACCCAGAGATGAGCTCTCAGTCCCCAAAGGCACCCCCAGGAACTGTGGGGTACCCAAAAACTCAACACCCATTCTCCCAGCACTGCCAAGGCCACCACTAACCCATGTCCCCAAGTGCCACATCCACAGGGATTGTGGCTCTACCCCTGCCCTGGTCACTTGCCATGGCTTGACCACCCTTTGGGTGCAGAAATTTTCCACAATACCCAACCTAAACCTCCCCTGGCACAACTTGAGGTCATTTCCTCTTGTCCAAGCCCGCTGATTTAAGGCCCCTCTCCTGCAAGAAGCCACCTCCACTGGTGGGAAAATCCCTTTTAGAAGTCCTAAACTGTTTGCTGGTGGCCCTGCCCCATGCCAAGGGGGGTTGGCGTGGGCAGTGGGGTGGTGCCAGCGGGCAGTGGTGTCCCCACGGCCCTCCTGGCAGGGCTGAGCAGCCCAGGGCATCTCTTCACTTGCAGCTCGGAAGCGTTTCAGAAAGGTGGCCGGAAAGGGGCAAAGAGAGTAATGATTGTAATCACAGATGGAGAGTCCCACGACAGCCCAGACCTGGAGAAGGTGATCGAGGACAGCGAGAAGGACAATGTCACCAGATATGCCGTGGCGGTGAGTGGGGGGACCCTCTGGGCACTGAGGGGCTCCAAAAGCCATGCAGGGAGTGCCCCATGCAGCCACCTCCACCTCTCCCAGTGCATCCCAGGGATCCTTCTTGCTCATCCTGCTTTTGCAGGAGCCAGTGGGATGCTCAGCTCTGGAATCTGCTGCTGGAGCAGGTCAGGGACAGGCAGGAATTGCAGCACCTCCTTGGTTTGGTCCCACCATGGAGTGTCAGATGCCAAGGGTGGGGAATCCTTCCATATGGCCACTCCTCAGGGTTTGGGGATGGTTCTGTCCATCATGTGAAAATCAGCTGTGGCTGCCCCATCCCTGGAAGTGTCCAAGGCCAGGCTGGATGGGGCAACCTGGGCTAGTGGAAGGTGTCCCTGCCCGTGGCAGGGAGTGGAACAATATGGTTTGTAATATCCTTCCAACCCCAGCCATTCTGTGATTTATCATTCCATGGAAGCCCCTGAGTCTTGGACTTCTATCCCAACCAGGTCTTGGGTTATTACAACAGAAGAGGAATCAACCCCGAAGCCTTTTTGAACGAGATCAAATTCATAGCGAGCGACCCTGACGACAAGCACTTCTTTAATGTCACAGATGAAGCGGCACTCAAGGACATTGTGGATGCTCTGGGAGAAAGGATATTTAGCTTGGAAGGTGAGTGATGTCCCAACCACCCAGCCTGCAAAGATGCTCTTGATTCTCTGCTGAATTGGAACGAGTCCTGTCGTGGGTTCCCCAATATCTGTTCAAAGCAGAACCTAAAATATATTTGGAATGTCTTTGCACATAAAGAAATATCTTTATTTTGAATAGTTTGCATCCCTGAGGTATCAGAGCACAGCTCCCTTCTTCTCCTCCAAAGGACACCCCTCATCCTGCCACAGGAGTTCTGATGGCTTTGGCATTCATGGCAAACCTTGGAAATTTGGTGTGAAAGTCATTTGGGCATCCGTTTCCTCATCCATCCAAGCCTGGGATTATAAACATGCAAAGCCCACACGTGGCCTGCCAGGGGCTCCCCGGGGTGCCAGACAGTGCGAGGTTATGGGTATGACATTGGGCTTTCTGGCTTATTGGCTGAAAATAAAGATCAGGAAATATTTCTGTTCCAAATGTCAGCACCTCAGTCTGCCTCGTGACAAGTTTGCTGGTCTCCAAAGCTAAATTTGTCTGAATTTCATAGGAAAAGTGCAGCCTGGGGTGAACAATTGAAACAGGAGGTGGAGGGCTTGCAGTGGAAATGAAACATCTTGGGTTTGGGGGGAATTTAGGTCAGACCAGTTTGACCAGTTTCACAAACCCTGCACCAGTTTGCCAGTCCAGCCAGCCTGATGCTTCCCAGTTTCTCTGGATGAGAAGCTTCTCCCAGTTACAATTATGGAGCAAAAACCTCTGAATCCACATTTTTGTGTGATCTTGCAGCTGGGAAAGGGGAGAAATGACACCAGGGCTCCCAGTTCCTATTAACAGCATGAGTCTGGGTAACTGGGGTGAGTTAGGGAGGAATAGGATCATCAGGAGGATGTGGAGCTGCTGGAGAGAGTCCAAAGGAGGCCATGGAGATGCTCCAAGGGCTGGAGGAACTGGGGAAGGGCTCCCAGACTGGAAGAACTCGGGGGGGTTCACCTGGAGAAGAGAAGGCTCCAGGGAGACCTGAGAGCCCCTTCCAGTGCCTAAAGGGGCTCCAGGAG
>JAWWTY010000016.1:1516768-1530279 GCA_035222235.1 Margarornis squamiger
GGCAGGCCCTGGCACAGGGTGCCCAGAGAAGCTGTGGCTGCCCCTGGATCCCTGGAAGTGTCCAAGGCCGGGTTGGATGGGGCTTGGAGCAACCTGGGCTAGTGGAAGGTATTTCTGGGAGTGGAATGAGGTGGGTTTAGGGTGATTCCAACCCAAATCAGTGTGGGATTCTGTGGTCCTGTGAAATCCCACCTTGCTTGGCACTGCACTGGGAATGTCCAGTTTCTTTCCAAGAGCAGTGCAGGAAGCAAATGATGTCCATAAAGCACCCAGGTGAGGGAGGAGCACATGAGGAGGGTGTGATACCTCCATGTCTGCACATGGATATGGAAGAGCAAACAGTTCTCCATCGTGCACAGACCGGAATCAGTGTCCTGCATTCCTAAACTCCTCCTGGAGAGCGGGTGCTTTGCCCAGCAGGAATGTGTGCCAGTCACGGGCAGCGCTGCCCACAGCCCCCTCTCCCTGGGTTTCCCTCAGTGGCTGCTGCTGCCACGCAGCTCCCAGGGCACAGGAGCCCACTCGTGAGGTGGTGTCTGTGTGTGTGTGAGGTGGGGTGGGTGTCACCTGCCCTGTCCCTGCAGGGCTGCGCTACAACGCGACACTGGATGAGCGCCGCTACACGCCGAGGGCTCACCTGGACCAGGGCGGGGAGCGGCCGGCGCAGAGGGGGCTGCTGCTGCCAGCCGGGCAGGAGCAATGCCACACGCTCCCCTTCCACGTCCTGGTGAGTGTGGAGCAGCTCCAGGAGGGGTGTCCTCCTCGGCCAGCCCCGGGAAAGGTGCTCATGCCAGGGACATTGCTGTCGGAGGGGCTGGAAAGGAGCCTCGTCCTGCAGCCTGGGTTGCTTCACGCCGGGTTTGATGTGGTCGGGGCTGGAGCTGCCAGCACGTGGCAGCTGCTGGGTCCCCAGGCAGTGACTTCATCCAGCCCCAGCTTGGGAGTGCTGTGATCCATGATCCACTGGCCGTGCCCTCGGGAAGGGCGTGCGCTCCTGCTCCCTGGGTCAGGCTGCTCCTCCTGCTCCAGAATCGGGGAACTCTCATTTTCCCATCAGGAACAGGGTGCCTCCATGCCCGTCCCTCTGGCCTCGCCCTGCGCGCCCTCTAACCCTCAGGGTCCCAGCCCCAGTGCAGGGCTGGTGAAACCCTCTCCCAGGGAACAGCTGATGCACAGAGCTGGCCCAAGGCAGACATTCCCAGGGAATGAGCAGGATCCTGTGGAGGCCAGGGCAGCCCGAGCTGCCAGACTGGCCTGGCCCCAAGCCCCAGCCTGAACTGCAGTGAACTTCTGGGAAGTTTGAGGCTGCAGCTCGAGACGGAGCTTGTGATTTAGCCCAAGAAGCATCTCACTTCAGAGCACCTCTCTGCTCCCGTGGGGAGCTCCTGGAGCTTTGTTACTGCTGGATGAGCCCCGGCTGGGGCTGCAGGACAGATGTGTCCCCCTTGAGGGGGCACCTTGAGGTGCTGCCCATCCCCAGGAGCAGCCCTGCCCCTCTCACTGGCCCTTCCCACCCACAGGACACAGCAGACTACGTGAAGCCGGTGACGTTCTCCATCGACTACGAGCTGGAGCAGCCCAAGCACGGCCCCATGCTGGATGATGGGTGGCCCACCTCGCTCAGGGTCTCGGTAGGTGCAGCACCCACCTCTCAGGGTGCCTTTGCCAGGCACCTGGAGCTCTGGGTGTAACATTGGCTGCTTTACCTTGGGCTGCAGTCCCTGATCCACCCTGTGACAGCCAGGGGTTGGGCACTGCTGGGGTCCCCACCTGTGTCCCCACCTGGGACACAAATTGTCACTGAGCTGCTCTCGTTGTCCCCTCCAGGTCCCTTTCTGGAATGGCTGCAATGAGGACGAGCACTGTGTCCCTGATCTGGTCCTGGATGCCAGAAGTGATGTCCCCAGTGCCATGTGAGTAGGTCACTCAGCACCCTCCAACCAGTACCACAAACTGGGGGAGGCTCCAAAATCCATCCCCAACCCTTGTCCTGTAAATTCTGACATCACAACTGGTCCTTCATCCAGCACCACCATGAGGTTCATCCAACCCCTCCATGAGGTGCTCCTTGGCTCGCAGTGGTCTCTGAGCCTGCTCCCTGTCTGGAAAGAGTCAGTGGTTTTCCAGGGAATCCACAAAATAGCTAATATTTGGTGCCATGGTGATGAGTCCCGGGGAGACAAATCAGTAAATAACAGGGGGGAATAAATGCAAGGCTGGCATTACCCACCTGGCAATTACAGGCTTGACTCACGCAGAGGAAATAATTATACACTACATGTCGTTGGTTAAGGAGCTTTTAAAGGTTATTTGGGGAGTCCAGAGGAGGCCACGGAGATGCTCCAAGGGCTGGAGCCAGACTGGGAGAGCTGGGGGTGCTCACCTGGAGAAGAGAAGCCTCCAGGGACACCTGAGAGCCCCTTCCAGTGCCTAAAGGAGCTCCAGGAGAGCTGGAGAGGGACTTGGGACAAGGGGGAATTGCTTCCCACTGCCAGGGAGCCAGGATAGATGGGATACTGGGAAGGGATTCTTGGCTGGGAGAATGGGGGGGCCCTGGCACAGGTTGTCCAGAGAAGCTGTGGCAGCCTCTGGATCCCTGGAAGTGTCCAAGGCCAGGTTGGACAGGGCTTGGAGCAATCTGGTCTAGCCCTTTGCTGACAGCATGGGATCTATTCCTTCCTTCCCTCCCAGCTGGTCTGAGCCCTCCTAGGGATGCTGGAGAAAACTTCACCCCGTTAGCCAGAAATCCCAAGCAAGATGACGGAAAATGGAAGGAATCTGATTCCTCTTTGCATAGTAGGCCATCGTAGGGAGAGCAGGGTGGACAGAAACCCCTGGCAATGCCCCGCTCTGTTGCAGGGAGTTCTGCCGGCGGGTGCTCCGGAGGAGCCCCCCGGAATGCTCGGCCTTCAGCCTCTCCTTCGACACCTCCGTCTTCGTCATGGAGAGCAGCAGGAGGAGGGTGGCCGTGGAGGCGACGCTGGAGAACCGCGGGGAGAACGCCTACAGCACCGTCCTCAACATCTCCTTCTCCAGGAACCTGCAGCTGGCCAGCCTGCTCCCCAAGGTGAGCCTGCTCCCCCAAGGTGAGCCTGCTCCCCAAGGTGAGCCTGCTCCCCCAAGGTGAGCCTGCTCCCCCCAGGTGAGCCTGCTCCCCCAGGTGAGCCTGCTCCCCAAGGTGAGCCTGCTCCCCAAGGTGAGCCTGCTCCCCCAGGTGAGCCTGCTCCCCCAAGGTGAGCCTGCTCCCCCAAGGTGAGCCTGCTCCGGGGACCCGGGGTGTGCCAGAGGCGCTCCTAATCCCGGCCGGATGAAAAGCTGCATCCGCCAGCAGAGCCCAGAATCGCGTCCATCCCTCATAAATCAGACATGTTTATGGGCTTAGTTTCTAAGCACTTCCAGCCCTTCCAGCTCCTTATTTTGGAAATACAAAAACCTTTGCATTTTAAGAGCCTGAAAGAAGGTCAAAAACAGATGAAATTATTTCCCCTCTTTATTTTTCTACTCCAGTAGTTTAAAAATACTCGCTGCCCGTGGCCAAGTTCCTGTCAGGGATGGATTTTTACAGCTGAGATGGAACTCCTGGAAGCAGGGGCTGATAATGGCAATGTGGTCACCGCTCAGTGTGATGCCACCTCTCTGCAGCTGTCCCCTGGATGAGCCCCTCGTGCCACATCCACTCCCCCCCTCCCCAAAATTTCACCCCCACCACTTCCTCAGTCTCGGTGTGGCTCCTCCCTTCTCCCAGCGAGGGTTGGGAAATGTGCTGATGCTGCTGAGCCCTCACTCATCCCCCCAGTGACTTCATCCCCGCCCGCAGATCCCACCTCCTGCCTTTGTTTTTCTCCAAGCTGTGCCAAGGGAAAATTGTGGGGCACGTTCCCCACAGAAGAAGAGAAGTGCATTTTTGGCGGGATTAGCCCAAATTAAGTGTGGGGGTAAAGCCCTGGCACGGTGGGCAACAGGAAGCCACGTGCAGGGGTGGCTGTAGGACATATTTACAGCTGCTTATGGAAGTGTCACTGCTTTCAGGGGTCCTTGGCTCTGCTCCTTGGAAATCAGCAAGGTGCCAATCCCAGGGGAGGGAGGGAGGGAGGGAGGGAGGGAGGGAGGGAGGGATGGATATCTATGTCACATAAATGAAAAGTAGCTGTGGCCCCATAAGCTCAGCAGATGAGGGGAAGGAAGCTCCAGGATTCTGCTGGTGGCTCTCAGGGCTGGGATGTCTCAGCTCCTGGGCAGGACCCATCTGGTGGCAACAGCTTAAACTGAGACCCTTGTGGGATCTAACACGGAGACAAGAGCTGGACCAGCTCCTTTTCTCATGGTGGAGGTGGACACGTGCTCAAAACCAGGCTAGAACCTCCTGTAGGGCTGCAGAGGAGGCAGAGCAGGGTCAGTGTCCTGTCCCATCCCACCTGGGATTGGGCTCTGTGATGGGCTGGAGAGATGGAAGCTGTTCCAGCAGCAGGAATGTGATTGTTGAGATGAGGAAATGCAATATTATGGCTTAGCTGGTGGCCATGCAGAACAACAGTTCATGTCAGCCCTTGGTGCTTCCGGGTGACTCCTCACCGTGGAAGAATCTTCTTCTTCCAGATTACAGTGCTGAGGACAACTGGGTTCCTTCATTCACTGCTGCAGTTCAATTCCTAAAGAGGATTGACATCAGAAAGCTGGAAGTTGTTTGCTAGAGATGCCCCTCTCCAGGAATGTCCATGAGTGCATGGGAAGGATTCCCAGCCTGCAGCAAGCGGGGTGGGTGGGTGGGTGGTCAGCTGGTTGCATCATTCCTTCATTCTTTCTGTTGTTGGTTTGTTGTTTTATTGCCTGGTTGGTTGGTTGTTTTAGCCAAAGTTGAAGCCCATTCTGAGCCCCAAGGGGTGTTCCCTGCTGTCCTGACCAGCCGGGTGCTGGGGCTCATCCCATGTCACAGACACCTCGTGTCCCATTTAGGACGACACAGACATCAACATCGACTGCACGAGTGACGACAGGCACCCCAACAAGAGGGTGTGCAACGTGAGCTACCCCTTCTTCCGAGCCAAGGCCAAGGTAAAGACACTCCCTGCTGCCCACCTGAGGCTTCTCCCATGGGACATGAACCCCCTGCCCCGGGAATGGCCGTGGGGTCCCATCCATCCATCTTTGGGCTGGGCAGCTTCCAACACAGCTCTAAAAGACAAATATTTGGTGTCTTCTCTTTCTCTGCCTATTGCTGGGGTTTGGTGGGTGTGTTAGGGGAGCTGGGGTGGTTGGGGTGCTGCCTTGATGCTTGGGAGGGCCCCCCAAAATCACAACCAGCTCCTCCAGGTCACAGAATTTGACTCCAGTCCTTGGAGCAATTTATTGCTGGCTTCAAACCACTGATGGAAGGTTCCTGAGCTCCATGGGGGTGAGGATGAACTGTCACCCTTCCCCATCTAAGAGGCTTCCCTTGCTCTGAGGTGCCTCTGGACCTTCCTCTCAGCCTGTCCAAGCCCCCTTGGGCTGGTGGCATCTTCCAAACCTGGCAAGCCCAGACCCCATGAGCATTATTTGATATGCCATAAAAACCTTTGGAAACGTCACGTGCCACGTTAAGATGAGGAGAGAAAAGGGAGGAGAAGCCACTCCCTAAATCCCACCTGCCCACCCTGCACCCTCGTGGGAAAAGAGGCCAAAAAACATCCCCACCTCCAGTGTCTGTGGGAAGCCTTTCCTTGTGACAAGCTTGATAAGGATGGATGAGCTCCAGGCACCTCAGAGCTCCCCAAAAAGCCGTGTGGGACATGTGGCTGCCGAGGAGCAGCAGCCCCACTGCCCGTGACCTGCAGGGACTGGGGGTGCATCTGCATGGCATCAGGTAGGGCAGGTCCTGCCAAAGCACAGCCGAGCTGGGAAGGGGAATTTGGCCCTGGAGCAGCAGGAGCTTTAATATTGCAGCCAGCTGTGCTGTCCCAGACAGTTTGAGGTCACTGCCACGGGCTGCAGATGTGACATTTAGCACATTTTATTGTTGTTGGCTCTGTGTGCCGCAGATGGAGCGAGCGCAGCGGCTCTCCCTGCCGCTTCCAGAGGGGAGCTGCTCCCTTCTCCAGTCCCAGGGGAAAAAAATGCAGCATGTGGGGCTGAAATAAATCCTGCAAATCCTCCTCTCTGCCTGGAAGGAGAGGAGGATTTGCTCCCCTCTGCTCCCACCCGGCCCCGTGTCCTGTGGGGGTCGTGGTGATGCTCTCACCCACAGTCCCACATCCCTCTGGGGTGGGAACATTCCCCCTTAATGTTCTCTCCACTCTGGTTCCCACCTCCACAGGTAGCTTTTCGCCTGGATTTTGAATTCAGCAAGTCGGTTTTCTTGGAGAACATGGAGATCTACATGATTGCCAGCAGGTCAGTGGTTGCTTTCTCCCTGGAGCAGCTTGGCAGGGGCAACGGGGACATGGAATCCTGGAATGGTTGGGGCTGGAAGGGATCTTAAAGCTCATCCTGTCCCACGGGCAGGGACACCTTCCACTAGCCCAGGTTGCTCCAAGCCTCAACCAGCCTGCCCTTGGACACTTCCAGGGATCCAGGGGCATCCTGGAGCAACCTGGAGGCTTTTCCCAGGGAATACCACAAGGAAAGCTGTTTTCCGTGGGTTGTTACAGCCCCGTGCTCACAAACCAGGCTATTTTTATGTATCTGTGTATTTATATCCATCATTTTTCCCTGTGTGTGAGGCTGTGCAGTCACTGCCAGGCTCTGCTGGATCTGCAGCCCCTGCTGCTTTCACATCCACCTTCCCCCTGCAAATATTTCCCAGGAAAAACATCGTAAAATTCTCCCTACTCACCTTTCCTGCACAGGTAAAGATTTCCAAAGGGAAAGTGAAATGTCATTAGGGGTTAATATTTTTTTTTTTAATTTCATCAATTATTAGAGCAGAGGAGGATTCATCCCCTGCACCACTTTGAGGCTGTCGGGTGTGACACCTCTCTCCAAATCATTTACTTTTATGTAGATGAATAAAAATCAGGGAATAAAATTACTTATTGCTTTGAGCAAAAAGCAAAAGATCAGCCCTTCCTGTGACCCCCCCCCAAAAAAAATATCCGAGGGCACCAGGCTCCTGCCTCACCCCCTCTGTGCCTGCTGCTCTTCCAGTGACAGTGAGGAGAAGGAGAGTACCAAGGAGGACAACGTTGCCCACCTCAACTTCCACCTGAAGTACGAAGCCGACCTGCTCTTCACCAGGTGTGTGTTTGGGAAGGGGCTGCAGCTCCTGGGAGGTCCCAGGTTGCAGGATGTCCCTTGGGAAACCCAGGTACAAAGAGAGCCCAGTGCAAACCCAGCTTTTTAATTTGGGGGATTCCTTTAGAAGGGGCCATAAAATCAGAGACACCACTTTTCAGACTCACCAGCAACGGGGTGCTGTGCTCTCACCTCGGGTAGAGGCACAAGTGGTATTAAAGAGGTGTGAGGGCAATTTTTTAAGGGAAAAAAGTACTTATTGTAGGTTATAATGTTCCTAACAGGTGTCTGCAGAGTCTGGGCTGGTTTCCATCCCACTAAAACCATGGGAGAGAAGCTCAGCCGAGGGATGTGTGTGGAATCACCAGTAACTAAAGTCTGGGACAGTGAGGGGTGAAGGCACAAATAATTTATTAACCTGATGCTAGGAAAAACCATGGATCCCAGAAGCACATTCCCTGGCACTGCTTGCTCTAATTCTTACGAGATTTTTGAGACCTTCAGTCATTTTATATTTTTGGGGTTTTTTTCAGTCCAAGACACTGAAAATAAAACCACTCTAATACTCAGGATTTATGGGGAGAGAGGAATTCTCCAGTTAACAAAAATATCAGGATCATTCTTTTCCAAGGGAAAACTTGGAGGGAAAGATCAGCCCCCCAGAATATCAAATTTGGGAAACTTGGGGTGAGAAAAGGGGGAAATAATGATAAAGCCTGTAGGGATTGGGGCCATGTGTCCCGTGTCATGACACGGGTGAGCACGTGTCCCATCGCAGGTGCTCCTGGATGGGATCCCACAGGACCTTTGGATGCTCCTGGCTCCTTCCCCTCCTCTCCAGCTGCAAAACAGACATTGATTTACCTCCTCTGATTCACACATGATATTCCAACCCCCAGCCAGGGCCTTGCATGTCTCTGTTTTATTAAAAAGGCAAGAAAATCCTGCAGAAGGATTAAAATCCCCTTTTTTTTCTGCATGAGGTGGAGTCAGGCACTGGTTTCCATCCGAAATGGAACTGGATGGACCTCAAGCCCTTCCTGGGGAGGGGCTGGGGGGGCCTGACTGGTGCTGGGGGGCTTCATTCCAAAGCCACCTCATGACTTGTCACCTCCTGTCACGACAGGACGTCGAGCCTGGACTACTACGAGATCAGGTCCAACAGCTCCCTGGAGAGATACGACAGCATCGGCCCCCCCTTCCACTGCACCTTCAAGGTGAGGAGGGCTCAGAGGAGCTGAGGGACCCCAGGTGCCCTCCTGGAGGTGGCACGTGCCACGGTCACACCCCTGTCCTCTCCCCTGCCAGCTGCAGAACCTGGGCTTCTTCCCCGTGGAGGGGGTGACCATCAAGATCACCGTCCCCGTGGCCACCCGGGCGGGCAACCGCCTCTTGCTCCTCACTGACTTCCTGCTGGACCAGGTAGGAGGGATTCCATCCCCCTTCAGGGTCCCTAAACAGGGGATGGGCACGAGGAATGCCATGGCCTCTCCCTCCATCCTTTCTCAATACCTCCATGGACAGCCTTGGCTCCTGCCCGGGCTGCTCCCTTCTGCATTCCCTTGGCTGGGAACATGGAAAATGGTGGTGGCCAAAGGGTTTAGTCCAAATATTTCTCTGAGCTAGACCTCTCTCTCCAGCGTGCAATGAACTCCTGAGGGGCTGGGAAGCTGTGCCTGGGGTGAACTCCAGGCTGGAGTGACCATGGAAATGGTGTGAGGGGCTGGGAGCAGATCCCGAGCCCGTGGAAGGAGCCTGGCACAGGAGAGGGATGTTTGTGGATGGATTTGGCCTTGATGGGGCTATTTGGTGCTGCAGCTCAGGCAAAGTCCCCATGTCACCGTGGCTGGAATCCAGCTGAGTTTTGCTGGGAAGAGGCACAAAAGCCTGGAATGAATCCATGTAGAATGCCAGCCCTCCCTGCAGCCACATCCCCCAGCAAGCCCAGCTCAACCCCAGCACCAGCACAGCCCGGGGGTGATGGGGACCCCACTGCCCCCAGGCTGGGAGCACAGGGCAGGACATGGGGAGGTGGCTGTCCTGGTCCCTGTGTCCATGCCCAGAGCCCATCAGCTTCTCCTGCAGGAGAACACGACCTGCAGCATGTGGGGGAACAGCACGGACTACGGCAGGACCCCGGCTGAGGAGGACCTGGCCCGCACCCCACACCTGGTAGGCACCTCCACGGGGCTCATCCAGGGAGAAAACCCTGGAACAGGGATGCCCCACGGGCAGGGATGGATCCCAGAGGGTGTCCCCTTGCCCAGCAATGCTGCCACCCCTCACCTCTCCCCTTGCAGAACCACAGCAACTCCGACGTGGTTTCCATCGACTGCAATGTGAAATTAGCCCCCAACGAGGAGATGAACTTGCACTTGCGTGGCAATCTGTGGATGAAGTCTCTGAAAGCAGTAAGCAGACACGTGGATTTTGAGCAGAAACCCCCACAGGAGCCCTCGTATCCCAAAAACACCTTGCAATTCCTTCCCTTCCAGGAAGCCTCACGTGTGGGGTGATTTTTGTTGCCAAAGCCCACTTATTCTATTGGGATGTGCATCCGGCATCCCACACAGCTGGAATTTAATCCCATAGCCAATTAATTCATGCAAATTGCCTTCATTTAAGAAGTCCCTTTGGCTGTAATTCAGCCACACTCCTTACTTGACCCGCATCCTCCTCCCTCGTGGCTGTGCCCTCGGCGTTCCTGAGGGATGCCAGGGTGGGGAGGGGGGCACCCCCCGGGGGTGGTGGGTCCTCCCCCGGGTCTGCTGCTCACCTGCAGCCCCTCTTTGTGCAGCTGAAGTTCAAGGCACTGAAGCTCACCACGAACGCCGCTCTGCAGCGCCGCTTCGGGAGCCCCTTCGTGTTCCGTGAGGAGGATCCCAGCCGCCAGGTGAGCCCCGGCTGGGCTGGGCACACACGGAGCCAGAGCCCTGGGACCCTGCCATGCCCTGCTCTGAGCCCAGGGGCAGAAACACCGTGCTTGGCAGAAGGGCTGGAGCGACCCAGGGTGGGCACTGAGCTTTGCAGAGCCCAGGCAAACTCGGTGCAGCCGGAGCCAGGGAGCTCCAGTCCTGGAAGCAGCGGGTTCAGCAGGGAAAACCTGAGCCAAGCCACTGGTGCAGGGCTCCCAAAGTCGGGAATGCTCAGTATTCCCCCCGTCCCCCTGTCCCCCTCCATCCCTGCCCAGCCCCAGCGTGGTTCGGTGCTCTCTCCTCACAGATCACATTTGAGATCTCCAAGCCCGAGGAGTCGCAGATTCCCATCTGGATCATCCTGGGCAGCACCTTAGGAGGTCTCCTGCTCCTGGCCCTGCTCGTCCTCGCGCTCTGGAAGGTGAGCAGCCCCCCAGCCACGTGTGCTGGGGGCTCAGAGCAGCCCCATAGGCATGGACAGACCCCTTGGCCCCACAGCTCCGTGCCCACAGCCCCTGGAGCGCCTTGGCATCACCAGGAGCCACCAAAAGCTCCTCCAACCCCTTTATCATTTATATCCAGGGTCTAGACCTCCTGGAGACATCCCATTAAAGGGAGGACACTTGCCAGCAGTGCACTGGAGTAATTGGGGGAGTATTTTTTGTCTCTTTGCCTCCACAGCTGGGGTTTTTCAAGAGCGGGAGCCGCAGGCGCACGGCGGAGCGGGAGCAGGATTCCCAGGGGCTGGAATGACGCCGCCGGGGCCAGGAGCCCCCTGTGCCCCCTCCCAGCCCCTCGCCAGCTCCGGAGCACGAGGTCCCCTCCAGGTGATTTGGGTGCTGAGCTCGGGTTCGCAGCGAGACGAGAGGACACCCCTTTGCGCGACATCACCTGAACTGCTCCAAAAGCCCAAAAACCACACCAAAAACACCCCGACCCTCTTCGTGCCGCGGCGAGAGGAGCTTCAAGCTGGGTCTGCAAGGAGGGGCCACCGAAGCGACGTGTCCCACCAGCTGGGACAAACCACGGGGTTGCCAAACCCTTTAGAGCCACAATATCCATGGGAAAACCGGGATTGCTCGTTCCCGTGGCAGGGCCGTAGCATTCCCTGGGCTCTGCTGGCCACAACGCTCAAACTGCCTTCGTTAACCGGAGCGATGAGGTGGAGGTTTTAATTTGCCGCCTTCTGGATGCACTGAAGAGAACGAGAGCGAGTATAAAGCACCTTAATGCAAATCTCCCGCGCCCAGCTGTACATAATTATTCCCCAAGGATTGACCTGTCGAAGGAAAGGAGGCAAAAAAAGTTGGGAAACCGTTAAAAATAAACCCAATTCCAAGCAGTTTGGGAGGGCTGGTGGCCAGCGAGGGCCCTCACGTGTATCATAGCTGTACATAGCCGGTGCCCCCGGTGCCAGGGGGCAGGAACGTGTCCCTGTGCCCCCCGGAATTATTTATGCTGATGTTAATTTTATGGATGGAATAAAGCACGTGTCTGCCGGCTCTGGGATGGAGGTCCTTAAACCCTGGCCTGGTCTTTTGTAAGGATTAAAAATACAGTATTTTCAAACCAAGCAGGCTCTGGTGCCCATTTTGTGCCAACGCGGGTCTGGGATGCCGGGCTGGGTGGGATGCGGGGCACTCACAGCTCTCCCAGCAACGGGGAGGTTTTCCCGGGCTGTGTTTGAAGGGATGCTCCGTTGGGAGGTTTTCCCGGGCTGTGTTTGAAGGGATGCTCCGTTGGGAGGTTTTCCCGGGCTGTGTTTGAAGGGTTGCTCCGTTGGGAGGTTTTCCCGGGCTGTGTTTGAAGGGATGCTCCGTTGGGATGAGGATGTGCTGCACAATTGGCTCAAACACTATTTCAAAGGGGGGGAAGCCCAGCCTGGGGTCTCTCCCTGCTGGAATGGCCCTGGAGCGGGCACTGCTCCTGGCCCTGGGGCTCGGGGTGGCCCGGGGGGCCGCAGGGACAGCCTGGAGATCCCAAATGCCGGGCAGGGAGCGGGACGGGCGGTGGGAGCGGCTCTGCCCTCCTTGGGATCACAGCCGGGACGGAGCTGGAGGGATCCAGGACGGGCAGGATCGCTCTGGGAGCAGCCCCAGGGAGGGGCAGGGGCAGGGCTGCCCATATGGATATAGACATACACATAGAACACACATATATATGTGTATATTAATAAATATAACATATATATACACATTTACATATGTAATATTATATATATACACACAGACATACACTATCTTTTCTGTGTAATATATATATTCCTCTATATTTTATATATTTTTACACATGCATTTTTTATAATACAATATATAATATATAGTATATACACATTTATAGATATAATAAATGTATATACATTGTATATACAGTGTATAAATGTATATATATATATAATTGTATATACAGTGTATAAATGTATTATATAATTTATATATATAATATATATCATATATATTTTTATATACATTTTATATATTATCTATATATTTTTTATATTTTATACATTCCATATATATAAAATTCTGTATAATATATAATTATTTTATATATATGTATTTATTTATTATATATTTTTACATATACATTTTTCTATATCATTTATATAAATTTTAATATATTTCATATATGTATATAAATTTATATAAACAATAAATATATAAATTTATATAAATAAATAATATGCATATAAATTTATAAAATATTTTTATATATTATATATTTTATATATATTTACAGTTTTTATATGTTAAGAAACATTCAGCATATTAGCTATATTATATTAAATATAGATTTTATATACATTTTATGTATTATCTAATTTATAATTTATATATTAAATATATATAATTATACGTTTTATATAACTGTTTTCATAAATATGATAATTTATGTATTTAAGATTTTTATATATAAATTCTTATATATTTTTATAAATATACATCTTATATGTTATATAAAATATTATATACATTTATATATAAATTCTTTTATATACTATATTTTTATAGATATACACATCTTATATATATTTTGTGTATATGCATTATCTATTTTATATAAACTTTTTTCTGTTATATATTTTTATATATATATACAAAAACATTTTATATGTATTATATAATTTATATGCATATTTATAAATATATATTTTATATACTCACATTTTATATATAATGTATATAATCTATTTTTATATATACACATTTTTAATGTTATATAAAATATACATTTTATATAACACATTTTTATGTTATATAAAATATACATTTTATATAACACATTTTTATGTTATATAAAATATACATTTTATATAACACATTTTTGTTATATAAAAAATATTTTATATACACATTTTTATGTTATATAAAATATACATTTTATATA